>CM051243.1:46572123-46759623 GCA_027917425.1 Gastrophryne carolinensis
CCAGTCCTTATTGTCTTCCCTATAGCCACTAATCACCCTCCAGTCCTTATTGCCTTCCCTATAGCCACCAATCACCCCCCAGTCCTTATTGCCTTCCCTATAGCCACCAATCACCCCCCAGTCCTTATTGCCTTCCCTATAGCCACCAATCACCCCCCAGTCCTTATTGTCTTCCCTATAGCCACCAATCACCCTCCAGTCCTTATTGTCTTCCCTATAGCCACTAATCACCCTCCAGTCCTTATTGCCTTCCCTATAGCCACCAATCACCCCCCAGTCCTTATTGCCTTCCCTATAGCCACCAATCACCCCCCAGTCCTTATTGCCTTCCCTATAGCCACCAATCACCCCCCAGTCCTTATTGTCTTCCCTATAGCCACCAATCACCCTCCAGTCCTTATTGTCTTCCCTATAGCCACTAATCACCCTCCAGTCCTTATTGCCTTCCCTATAGCCACCAATCATCCTCCAGTCCTTATTGCCTTCCCTATAGCCACCAATGGTCCTCCAGTCCTTATTGCCTTCCCTATAGCCACCAATCACCCCCCAGTCCTTATTGCCTTCCCTATAGCCACCAATCATCCTCCAGTCCTTATTGCCTTCCCTATAGCCACCAATGGTCCTCCAGTCCTTATTGCCTTCCCTATAGCCACCAATCACCCCCCAGTCCTTATTGCCTTCCCTATAGCCACCAATCATCCTCCAGTCCTTATTGCCTTCCCTATAGCCACCAATCACCCCCCAGTCCTTATTGCCTTCCCTATAGCCACCACTCATCCTCTAGTCCTTATTGCCTTCCCTATAGCCACTAATCATCATTCAGTCCTTATTGCCTTCCCTATAGCCACCAATCATCCTCCAGTCCTTATTGCCTTCCCTATAGCCACTAATCATCCTCTAGTCCTTATTGCCTTCCCTATAGCCACCAATCACCCTCCAGTCCTTATTGCCTTCCCTATAGCCACCAATCACCCTCCAGTCCTTATTGCCTTCCCTATAGCCACCAATCACCCTCCAGTCCTTATTGCCTTCCCTATAGCCACCAATCACCCTCCAGTCCTTATTGCCTTCCCTATAGCCACCAATCACCCTCCAGTCCTTATTGCCTTCCCTATAGCCACCAATCACCCTCCAGTCCTTATTGCCTTCCCTATAGCCACCAATCACCCTCCAGTCCTTATTGCCTTCCCTATAGCCACCAATCACCCCCCAGTCCTTATTGCCTTCCCTATAGCCACCAATCATCCTCCAGTCCTTATTGCCTTCCCTATAGCCACCAATGGTCCTCCAGTCCTTATTGCCTTCCCTATAGCCACCAATCACCCCCCAGTCCTTATTGCCTTCCCTATAGCCACCAATCATCCTCCAGTCCTTATTGCCTTCCCTATAGCCACCAATCACCCCCCAGTCCTTATTGCCTTCCCTATAGCCACCACTCATCCTCTAGTCCTTATTGCCTTCCCTATAGCCACCAATCACCCTCCAGTCCTTATTGCCTTCCCTATAGCCACCAATCACCCTCCAGTCCTTATTGCCTTCCCTATAGCCACCAATCATCCTCCAGTCCTTATTGCCTTCCCTATAGCCACCAATCACCCTCCAGTCCTTATTGCCTTCCCTATAGCCACCAATCACCCTCCAGTCCTTATTGCCTTCCCTATAGCCACCAATCACCCTCCAGTCCTTATTGCCTTCCCTATAGCCACCAATCATCCTCCAGTCCTTATTACCTTCCCTATAGCCACCAATCATCCTCCAGTCCTTATTGCCTTCCCTATAGTCACCAATCATCCTCTAGTCTTTGTTACATTCTCTGTTGCCACCAAGTACCCATCAGCACTTACTGCTTGCTCCACTGCCACTAAAGACTCACCACGCTCTTAGCTTCCATCAATTGCCCTCCATTCCATGCCACCTCCTCCATTGTTGCTGATCAGCCCCTGTTGCTGAGACCAGTCATGAGCAGGTCTGCACACAACACCCGGCATTCGGCGTGAAATAATACCATGGCCAAGTGTGAGCCTGAGTGGGCCCTTGAAGATGGCAGGGGCCCTGGCAATTGCCCAGGTTTGCCCTTAGCTGGCGTCTGCCCTTGTTGGATACCAGGGCCACACCCTGCGCATTCTACGCCGCCGTGTGCTCAAACTCTAGGGACAGGTGCCTCCATGTCCAGCTCATGCCCCCCCATCATCATTTGCCACTACGCCCTCTCCGTTCACTACAGCGGGGCACCACCACGCCCTCTCTATACACTACAATGGCGGGGCGTGTTGGCACAATCTCTCCATTGCTTTGAATAGAGAGGTGGTGGTAGCACGTGACTGATGGCAGGACTCATTGCGCCATTATTCCTGACCCTATGTGAGGGCCCAGGGCAGCACAGGATTCACAGACTTGGATTCAGTTCGATCAAGTGATTCGCTGAACTGATCAGCTGCTGGGGACCAAAGATGAGTCTCTGCTTTTTTTTCTATTGGGTGGTCAGTCACTTAAAAGGAGGTGTATCTCAAAACTGTGTAATATTCTACTGAATACTTATATTAGTTATTGTTTGTGTTACCATGTAATGAGGCTTAGAAGCCGATTCATTAATAGCGCCAGGTAGCGACAGTAGCGGTATTTTCACAGCGCCCGCTAGTATTCGCTGTGCTTGGCCGTTGTTCGGTTGTTGACAGCGACTCAGTCGGTGTGCGGTAATGTTGAATATGGGGTTAGGAGTCGCTGTTTGACAGGTTCCGCGCTGTATGGGAGCGCATGACAGCGAATGGCTCCCAGCATATTCATTAACAAATCACGCTCAAAAAATTCTCGCGCTGTGAAATGCATGTTTAAACCCCAGAGCGCTGGCGGCGATGGGTTAAAAGTAGTTTTTTAACCCCCAAACAACCATATTTTAGGAAAAAAAACAAACAAGTTTTTCAAAACATTTTGTAATATGAATACATTAATATCAGACCTGTAATATCAATTCTGCACACATTTTTTTACCTTAAAAAAAATATCTAACATTGCAGAAGTGGTCACAGAATTTTTGACATTTAAAAAAAAAAAAAACATTAATAGCAATTAATTATGAATATTTAAAGATTGCTCCATTGAAATGCATTGGAGAGCGCCAGGTAGCGAGAGGTCATACCTGTCGCTGTTCAAGGTCGCTCGCTGGCGCTGTGGGGTGAGGCTGGAATAATGATGAATGATTCGCTATCTGGCGCTCTGTCAGTCGCTAAGCAGGATCGGCTTGATAAATGTGTGATTGTGGTGGGGAGCCGGCGTTCTCGTGGCGGTGAGCGTCATTACCGTTCGCTCACCATTCGCTACCTGGCGCTATCCCTTGTTAAATAGTAGTTAGTAGTTAATCAGGGGCGTAACTAGAGCAGCGTGTGGTCTGGGGGCCCCACTATTGTCGATCTTCCAATAATCGATCAGGATCGTGTTCACAATTCATTATGCGCAGAAAGGAAGCAATGTGACTTTCATACTCTAACACCCGACATGTGAATTTTCAAACGCAATACGCTGTCATGTCAGTGAAGCACGTTGCCGGCATTGCCAGCGCTGGGATGAATTTCAGCATTGGATACAGTGTAGCACATGGACCAATATTTTGTACTATTCTTCCGTACATGTTTCCTTCATTTTTTAGTATTGTATATTATTTACTTTTGTCTGAAGGTGCAACCATGCGAGAGTATGACCAAGCAGATAAAAACAGGCTTACTGCAGGACAACATGTACACTGTACTAAAATAAAGTAAGGCTCTTATTTATCACGGGCTAGCGCCAGGTAGTGTCTGACGAGCGCCAGGTAGCGGCAGCTAACGGCGACTACCGACTCAAGTACGCCCGGCGGCGGTCACAATGACGCATTTATCAAGCAAAATGAGGCTAGCGCCGGCGAGAGCGACGGCTAGTGCGGCATTCATCATGAAGCCGCCTGGACCGAACAGCGCCGCTGCAAATTCCCTCACAGCGCCAGGTATGAGCTGTCGCTCCCTGGCGATGTCCAATGCATTTCAATGGAGCAATCTATAATTAATCATAATTAATTGGTATTAATTTTTTTTTTCTGCAATGTTAGGATTTATTTTTAACTAAAAAAAAAATTTTTAAATAATTTGTGCAGAATTGATCTAACAGGTCTGAGATTAATGTATTCATATTACAAAATGATTCTAAAAACATGTATAATGTTACATTCAAAAAATATGGTTGTTTAGGGGTTAAAAACTAGTTAATACCCATCGCCGCCAGCGCTCTGGGGTTTAAACAAGGAATGGACAGCGACAGCACATTCGGAGCGTGATTTGTTAATGAATATGAAGCTAGCCGTTCGCTCTGGCCATTCGTTGTCAGGCGCTCACATACAACGCTGAACCTGTGAAACAGCGACCCCCCAGCCCGTATTCAACATTACCGCACACCGACTGAGTCGCTGTCATCAAGCTAACGCCGGCCAAGCACAGCGAATACTGGCTGGCGCTGAAAAAATCACGCTACAGTCGCTCATCTGGCGCTACCTGGCGCTATTAATGAATCGGCCTCTAAGATTCTGCAAGCCAACCCCGGGCATCTCATTAAAAACATTTAAAAAGTGCCTCATCACCAAGGGAAAATTCTGTGAGATCTTCAAACAGTTACTGTTGGGGTTACCATGTTCTGAGGCTGACCTGTTAAAGTGGACCAAAACCCACAGCAATCGGCCCAGGAAATCTATAAGTTAAAATCCAAAATTAGTGTGTGAAACCCCCCAGGTCGCCCATACACTTACCTTATTTTCCGGTCCAACTACGTATGCGTGAGCCGCGGCCACATCCCGCTATCCCTCTGGTAGGGCGTGTGCCTGCACCATTTGTGAATGGCCGGCACGGGCGCGCTCTCTGAGAGTAGCGGGGGATGTGGCTGTCAGCATCGCTCACCTTAGACGAAGGCTTAAACGAAGGGACGTCAGCGGCTCCGAGCGCGCTGATGGGACGAGCAGCTGCGCATGTGCCATAAGAACAGGAAGAGATGAGTTTGTTTTGCGACTTGGGGCGTTTCACACAACGGGGCATCCCCGATCGGGATCAAAACCCAAGATAGTCAATATTCTAAGTTTTTGTCCACCTCTGGTGTTAAAGTGGACCAAAACCCACAGCTGCCTGATTCCCTCCCCTCTGTGAAATCCTAAGTTCCCTAAAAACCTACCTTCTACCAGATTTAATGGCGCATGCACGAACCGTGGCCACCATTAGCAGGATGCGCACCCGTGCCAGGCATTTGTGAATGGCCAGCACAGGCACACACCCTATTAGAGGGTAACAGGGATGCGTCCGCCAGCGCGCGGAAATGCTCGTCTCCCTCTGGATAGACTTTAGCCGATATTGACAAGCGCAGCAGAGCACGCTGATTGGAGGAGAGCCTACGCATGCGCCATAGGACCAGGAAAAGGTGAGATTTACGGGGTGACCTGGGGGGTTTCACACCAGGCATGCCTCGGAGCCAGGTTTTGGTCCACTTTAATGCAGTTCAGCAATGATTGCTTCATCTGTCAGCTTCAGAGTCCTCAGCTGAAGAGTCTTCCAGTGTCATTTTAGGCAATGGCGGACTGGGAGCCAGAAATCACCCTGTGCAGGGGAGTAGATAGGCTTTCTGGCACCTGGGGCAAAGATTGAAAATGGTGCCCCCCACCTGTTCTCAGGCCCCCTTTGGTGCCCCCCTGACCTAATGCACCCGAGGCAAGTGCTCCCCCCCCCCCCCCCCTAGCTACGCCCCTGGGCCTGGGAATTTACTGGCTCTGACCATCCCATGGAATTCTTAGTCCTGCCCCCAAGGAGCTTCTTAGCTGATCACATGGCTGAAGAGTCTTTCACTATCATTTTAGGCAGCGAAGGACCAGGGCCAGATATGGGCCTTGGATTTTACTGGTTTTGACCAGCCTTTGAGCTCCTTAGCCCCGCCCCCAAGGAACTTCTGTAGCTGATCTAGTGCATTTATTAGCTAAATGCTATAGCATTGCTGGGACAAATCATGGACAGGGGTGTATAGGTGATAAGTGATGGTACTGACGCTTTAGTATTGTAGGGCATGATACTGTGTCAGGTGGGTAAGGACCTCACTCCCCATAGTCCGATGGAGGCTGCACCCGGCCCAAGTGGCACTGAGCACATGTAAAGACATATCCCAGTTACTGCCTATTGAGATAGCTTGTGGTTGGCTGGAAATAATAGGCATGTCTTATGGCCTCTGCTGATTGATGCTGTGATTGGACAGGCAGTGTCCATGCAATCAGGGCCAGCACTAGCACCCGGCAAGGTCGGGCATCTTCCGAGGGCCAGGATGGTGGTGTGGGCCTACTGAGGCAGTACAGCCTGTACATTGGTGCCAGGCCCGCAGCACTAATGCTGGCTGGTTTGACTGGTGGGCGGGGCTATCTCCCCCTCCCGCCCAGACATCCTCCTGTCCCGATGCACTGGCTAGCTGGTTTGATTGGGAGCGGGGCTATCTCCCCCTCCCGTCCGGCCTCCCTCCTGTCCCATGCTGTCAGTGTCAGCGAGGGGACGCTGACAGCCTGTCAGAGAGGGATTGAAGAGGTTAGCACAGAGAGGGTGACTTTTACTTTTATATTATGTACCATAGTCTGTATATGTACTTTTGCAAGTGTAACCATAAGATTATTAAAGTGGACCAAAACCAGACTTATTCCCTCTCCCCTGGGTGAATAGCAGTGTTCTGGGGGGTTTCACACATCCCGATTTGGGATGCCCCAGGGGAAAGTCAGCAGCCAGCCCTGGAATCACTTAGGGCCAGACTAGTTACACTTTCACACATCCCTGTTCGGGATGCCCTGGGGAAAGGGAATAAGTCTGGTTTTGGTCCATTTGAATCATCTTATCCACAATGGCACATGTGACTCTTGTTGCTCCTGGGTGTGCGAGTGATGCGGCAGCGCACGCTCCCCATTGTAGCCCATGATAGCCATTTGACGAATGACATAGTGACGGCAGATGGCTCTCATTGGAGGGAAGCCCCCACATGTGCCATAGGAACAAGGTAGAGGTGAGTGAATAGCGGCTCTCTGGGGGGTATCACACAGCGGGGCATCCTGGTTTGGGATGCTGCAGGGAGAACCAAGCGGCCCTTGAATCTTTTAGATCCACTGCCCAGATGTTTACCTGGGAGGGCATCAGGTTACAAAGTATGAGGTTCACTATAAACAGAGCATTAAAGTGACGTGACAAAGGGGCCCACTGAGACCCTGGAGCCAGCCCTGCGTGGAGGAGCAGCATCGGCCAGTCCCCCCTCCATGGATGGGCAATGGCTTGTTATGGATGGAAGCGGCTCATGATGGAGATCAGAGAGGGGCCCAGCACTGCTGCCACAGATTGATAGCACGTCTGTGGGATCAGATGATGAGATGGATCTGTCGCTGGCTCTTCATGGTGGTCCGGGGATCCTGGGTGGGCCTCTCCCGTCATCACATCCTCGGTCACCTCGCGCTCTTCCCGGAACATTTTCCTTCCAGGAGTCAAAAGAAAAAAAAATTAAGCAAACAAATGACTTCCTGCGTAATGAGCGTCGCTCTCTCGAATCCAGCCAGCGTGACCCCAGTGACGCCCCCTCCTGCAGGCACCGAGCCCAGTGCTAATGTGCCTTTATAAGGGGTACTACATGTCCCAGCATGCCCTGCCTGCCCAGCTGTATACAGACTCATATCGTAGGAATCTGATTGGCTGCTCTGGGGAATACAGTTTTTCTTAAGGCGGAAAATTAACTGTGTGCGTGTGTGGAAGGAGCTTTAGAGTGTGAGCTCTTGGGGACAGGGAGTCATGTGACTGCTTCTATGTACAGCACTGTGGTATATGTCAGCGCTATATAAATGTATAATAACAGTGTGTGAGTGTGAAGGGGACATTAGAGTGTGAGCTCTGAGGGACAGGGAGTCATGTGACTGCTTCTATGTACAGCGCTGTGGTATATGTCAGCGCTATATAAATGTATAATAACAGAGTGTGAGGAGACATTAGAGTGTGAGCTCTGAGGGACAGGGAGTCATGTGACTGCTTCTATGTGCCCTGTACAGCGCTGTGGTATATGTCAGTGCTATATAAATGTATAATAACAGTGTGTGAGTGTGGAGGAGACATTAGAGTGTGAGCTTTGAGGGACAGGGGGTCATGTGACTGCTTCTATGTGCCCTGTACAGCGCTGTGGTATATGTCAGTGCTATATAAATGTATAATAACAGTGTGTGAGTGTGGAGGGGATATTAGAGTGTGAGCTCTGAGGGACAGAGAGTCATGTGACTGCTTCTATGTGCTCTGTACAGCGCTGTGGTATATGTCAGTGCTATATAAATGTATAATAACAGTGTGTGAGTGTGGAGGAGACATTAGAGTGTGAGCTCTGAGGGACAGGGGGTCATGTGACTGCTTCTATGTACAGCACTATGGTATATATCGCCCCTATATAACTGTGGTGCAGAAATTAATTGGTAGATGTGAAGGACGGGTCGACCAGGACAGCCAATAACAGAGCACGGGCGTGGTCACATTACAAGCTGTAGCTCAGTAGGGGGCGGGGCTGTGACCTGTCTTGTGGTTGGCAGGGCCTCTTCTGGAAGATGGGTCTCTCAGGATTATTAGTGTGGAGGTGAGAGAGAGGCTGACTGGATATTAACCATTGCACTGCCACACACACAGCACACTTGTCATTCCTCCGCCCTGTTCAGCGCCACTAGCGGGACCGACCAGCACTCTTAACTTTTAACAAAAGCAGGACTGACCGGGTGCTGGGAGTCACCATCTGCTTTTCTCTCTCTTCCACTCGGCTGCTGCTGCAAGAAGTTTCCTCCTAAAAGAGCGGGAATTGTCATCAATCATAATCGGATAGGCCGCGTTCCCTGCGAGCGCCATATGGGCGCGGGACGTATAGCGCGGCAAGCAGGATGGATGTGTTACGCCATCGTTTTGTTTGCTCGGCTTAGAATGTATAATGGCTTGGAATGGCGCGGCACATCCGTTATTGTCACACGTGAAGGATAAGGCGCTTATGATCGATGACTGGCCGCCATTCAGTGATTTATGAAATCGCACCCCCTACAGTCTGTGCCGCGGGGGGAGGGGCGCCAGCGTAGATGAGCGCAAGGCGGGGAGAGAGCCTGGAGGGCCCGAGACATCCCATCTGTGCGCCGAGACGCCATCCAGATACTGACTAGTATTCTGATGGAAAGTGTGCCGAGGAGCTCACACTCTAATGTCCCCTCCACACTCACACACTGTTATTATACAGTTATATGGTGCTGACACATTCCACAGCGCTGTACAGGGCACATAGAAGCAGTCACATGACTCTCTGTCCCTCAGAGCTCACACTCTAATGTCTCCTCCACACTCACACACTGTTTTTATACATTTATATAGTGCTGACATATACCACAGCGCTGTACAGAGCACATAGAAGCAGTCACATGACTCCCTGTCCCTCAGAGCTCACACTCTAATGTCTCCTCCACACTCACACACTGTTATTATACATTTATATAGTGCTGACATATACCACAGCGCTGTACAGAGCACATAGAAGAAGTCACATGACTCTCTGTCCCTCAGAGCTCACACTCTAATGTCTCCTCCACACACACACACACACTGTTATACATTTATATAGTGCTGACATATACCACAGCGCTGTACAGAGCACATAGAAGAAGTCACATGACTCCCTGTCCCTCAGAGCTCACACTCTAATGTCTCCTCCACACTCACACACTGTTATTATACAGTTATATAGCGCTGACATATTCCACAGCGCTGTACAGGGCACATAGAAGCAGTCACATGACTTCCTGTCCCTCAGAGCTCACACTCTGTCTCCTCCACACTCACTCACTGTTATTATACAGTTATATAGCGCTAACGTATTATTTGTATTGTTTATGTGTGAGCAAAGCAAAAGCATTGCGCGGCTCCCTGTAATGAGAGGTGGGGGGGGGGAGGGATGTAGCTGCAATTGGCGGGAAGCCTCTGCGCTGGTGGGACATGGCGGCGGTGGTGCACACGGCTAGATGGCGGCTGCACAATGTGCTATTGACAACACGTGGGGCAGCGTGGGCGGCTGCCGCCACTGGGGCCGGTTTCACTTCCCTCCACTGCTAATTGTCTCCTCCACACATCTGACTCAGGGAATGGAAGCAAACGGAGCGTAAGCTCTTGTGGTCACTTTCATGCCAGATGTCTGTGCTGCTGTCCTGAGAGTTTCTCTCCACCCACGGCTGACCATAGAGGTTGGGGTCACATTTTTTCCTTCTACAGCGCTACGGAAGGTGATGGCGCCTTATAATTAAAACAATAATAGTAATCATAGGGAAAAATGTGAGTTTTGTGAGAGGGATAGTTGTCCATACATGACCCAATCAGATCAGGGATAGCTGTCCATACATGACCCAATCAGATCAGGGATAGCTGTCCATACATGACCCAATCAGATCAGGGATAGCTGTCCATACATGACCCAATCAGATCAGGGATAGCTGTCCATACATGACCCAATCAGATCAGGGATAGGTGGCCATACATGACCGAATCAGATCAGGGATAGGTGGCCATACATGACCGAATCAGTTCAGAGATAGGTGGCCATACATGACCTAATCAGATCAGGGATAGGTGGCCATACATGACCTAATCAGATCAGGGATAGGTGGCCATACATGACCGAATCAGATCAGGGATAGGTTGCCATACATGACCTAATCAGATCAGAGATAGGTGTCCATACATGACCGAATCAGATCAGAGATAGGTGTCCATACATGACCTAATCAGATCAGGGATAGGTGGCCATACATGACCTAATCAGATCAGGGATAGGTGGCCATACATGGACCTGTCAGATCAGGGATAGGTGGCCATACATTGACCTGTCAGATCAGGGATAGGTGGCCATACATGGACCTGTCAGATCAGGGATAGGTGGCCATACATGGACCTGTCAGATCAGGGATAGGTGGCCATACATGGACCTGTCAGATCTGGGATAGGTGGCCATACATGGACCTGTCAGATCAGGGATAGGTGGCCATACATGGACCTGTCAGATCAGGGATAGGTGGCCATACATGGACCTGTCAGATCTGGGATAGGTGGCCATACATGACCTAATCAGATGAGGGATAGGTGGTCATACATGACCTAATCAGATCAGGGATAGGTGGCCATACATGACCTAATCAGATCAGGGATAGGTGGCCATACATGGACCTGTCAGATCAGGGATAGGTGGCCATACATGACCTAAGCAGATCAGGGATAGGTTGCCATACATGACCTAATCAGTTCAGAGATAGCTGTCCATACATGACCTAATCAGATCAGAGATAGGTGGCCATACATGACCGAATCAGATCAGAGATAGGTGTCCATACATGACCTAATCAGATCAGGGATAGGTGGCCATACATGGACCTGTCAGATCAGGGATAGGTGGCCATACATGGACCTGTCAGATCAGGGATAGGTGGCCATACATGACCCAATCAGATCAGGGATAGGTGACCATACATGGACCTGTCAGATCAGGGATAGGTGGCCATACATGGACCTGTCAGATCAGGGATAGGTGGCCATACGTGGCCTAATCAGATCAGGGATAGGTGACCATACATGGACCTGTCAGATCAGGGATAGGTGGCCATACATGGACCTGTCAGATCAGGGATAGGTGGCCATACGTGGACCTGTCAGATCAGGGATAGGTGGCCATACGTGGACCTGTCAGATCAGGTATAGGTGGCCATACGTGGACCTGTCAGATCAGGGATAGGTGGCCATACGTGGACCTGTCAGATCAGGGATAGGTGGCCATACGTGGACCTGTCAGATCAGGGATAGGTGGCCATACGTGGCCTAATCAGATCAGGGATAGGTGGCCATACATGACCCAATCAGTTCAGAGATAGGTGTCCATACATGACCTAATCAGATTAGGGGCAGGTGGCCATATTTGACCCAATCAGATCAGGGATATGTGACGGCCATACATGACCTAATAAGATCAAGGGTAGCTGGTCGTATATTACCCAATTAGATCAGGGATAGATGGCTATACATTATCCAATCAGGGATAGGTAGCTATACCTTACCCAACCTGTTTGTGGGTTGGTGGTCATACATGACCCATTCAGATTGGGGATAGGTGACAGCCATACATGAATCAGTTTGAGGGTAGGTGGCCATACATGATCCATTTAGATTATACATTATCCAATCAGGTGGAGAATAGGTGGATATATCTTGCCGAAGGGAGATAGGAGGTTGTGAGGATCATGCATGGGCCAATCAGAGGGGGATGGGTGGCGTCACATGATCCAGTAAGTCCATGGCAGTGAGAATTACTGAAAATGAGCAGTCTCGGCATAATGTTGTCCTACATCCCACATTACCCAGAATCCCTTACTTGTGTCAGGTCACTCCCATAATCCTTAGTGGCAGCTTCAGCCTTCTAGTAAATCAAGTCAATTACCCAGAATGCTGTTCTGCTTGTGTTCAGCGTGTGGGCTTGCATTAATTTAGGCCATTACCCAGAATCCCCAGCAGGTGCGTGCTGTGATTATGGCTTCAGATCGGTGCTTAGATCATAATAAGACACATGGCCGGCCGGGTGCGCTTTGTCATTACTATGTGTGCGCGCTGCAGACGTTTCCGTGGCGCTGGCGCACTGTGATTTATCACCCACTGGCGCTGCCGATATAAATGAGACGTGCGTGTTTCCTGAAGGGGATACGACACCAATCCTGCCCGATTGTGCACCTTTCCCTCCGCGCGTGTCGCCACCTGTTGCTTCTACTGCTGCATAGCTGGGAAAATCCTTGCCTTCTGATCATCGGATGAGGATTATCCCAGGACAGCATGGGGGTTTCCAGCCTCCGCCAACACTCACTCAGGAGGCCGCCGTGTACATTTACTCCATCATGGAAACTACAGCGACGACACTTGCTGGAACCTGTTTAAAATTCAGCATATCAGAGGAGGGGACCCGGGTCCTAACCCGCTAGTCCATCCCCAATGACTCCTGGTAGCCAAATGTAGAAACAACGGCTAGAAACAGAACCTATTTAACAATACCAGGTCTAGGCAAGCTGTCATTTATAGTATGTATGAGGAAATCCATGTCCCGGTCTAATGACCCTAACCCAACTGCAGAGATCCCTTTCCACTTCCTCAATTGGACGGAATCTAGCCAGCCGTAATAACTGTCACTAGCTCGGTTAGATACCTGGGTACGAAGCCAGCTTAGTAGCGTGTCCAAAGACACAGACTTGTGAATTTGGCTTAAGGCGAAAAGAGTAGCTCAAGTTAAGAAATACATTTTAATGTGGTAAGCGCACACTAGGCAAAGAATACAAGTAATGAATGGTTCATACACAGGTCTGAAGAGAAGATTACAAGTGGCAAGTACAAACAAAAGGTGCAGATAATTTAGATTACATTAGCTAAATGGATGATGTGTGGTGAAGCAGGGCACTCAGAGAGGAGAAAGTCTAGTAGAGGCACCCGGGTTGAAAGTCTAGTGGAGGCCCCCAGGTAGAAAGTCTAGTAAAGGCCCCTGGGCAAAAAGTCTAGTGGTGGCCCCTGGGCAAAAGGTCTATTGGCGGTCCCTGGGCAAAAAGTCTAGTGGAGGGCCCTGGCCAAATAGTCTAGTGGAGGACCCTGGGCAAAAAGTCTAGTGGAGGCCCCCAGGTAGAAAGTCTAGTGGAGGCCCCTGGACAAAAAGTCTAGTGGAGGCCCTGGCGGTGGAAAGTTTAGTGGAGGCCCCTGGGTAGAAAGTCTAGTGGAGGCTCCAGGTAAAAAGTCTAATGGATGCCCTGGATAGAAAGTCTAGTGGAGACCCCTGGGTAGACAGTCTAGTGGAGGCTCCTGGGCAAGAAGTCTAGTGGAGGCCCCTAATAGAAAGTCTAGTGGAGGCCCCTGGGTAAAAAGTCTAGTGGAGACCCCTGGGCAAAAAGTCTAGTGGAGGCCCCGGATAGAAACCTAGTGGAGACCCCTGGGTAGACAGTCTAGTGGAGGCCCCTGGGCAAAAAGTCTAGTGGAGACCCCGGATAGAAATCTAGTGGAGACCCCTGGGTAGACAGTCTAGTGGAGACCCCTGGGTAGACAGTCTAGTGGAGACCCCTGGGTAGACAGTCTAGTGGAGACCCCTGGGCAAAAAGTCTAGTGGAGACTCCTGGGCGAAAAGTCTAGTGGAGACTCCTGGGCAAAAAGTCTAGTGGAGACTCCTGGGCAAAAAGTAAACTGGAGACTCCGGGGCAAAAAGTCTAATGGAGGCCCCTGGGCAGTCTAGTGCAAGTCTACCCTAAGTACCCATAGCTCAATGGTTGCCCTTGTTAAAAATAGAGGAAACCCGGATGACCCGCCAGAGGACATTAGTGACATATCTGCCTTGGAACTAATCCCATGGCTCTCATGCTCCCCGACATGTTCAGCAAGTGGCGTCTTGACATCATATGCAATCCAGGAATTATGCGTGCATTCAATTCCCGTCCCTCGGCAGGGGGCTTGGGTGTGATTAACGGCAATGTGTCCCCCCCACCCCATTGCATCACATCTCCAATTAATAGAAAGCTTCATGCGGTTTCCATTGTCTGTGATTATTGAGCACGCTGGTTTCCAGAAAGCGCTCATTTATATCCCATAATAATGTCTATTGAATGGAAATTAGCGGGCGAGCACCCCGCAACAATGCCGCAGCCCCAGCTCTCCCCTGTAATTAATTCTCTCCCCGGCCTGGGGACCATCCATCACCGCCAGCACTGCACCCCCTCCCCCCCCCCCCCCCACGCGCCGTGATTATCATTAATAACTTCACTCGTATTTCCTCACTCTTCACATGTGGCCACCACATTGCTCTGCCTGCAGGTGGCGAGAAAACACAAGAGCCAGATTGGAGGCCGGGTCAACCAATCTCATTACCCAGTTGCCCACAGTGCGTGCAGGCCACGCCCCCAAGGAACCTGATGTAGTGGTTAAATTGGCGTGGAGAGCGAGAAGGTGAGTAAAGAGGGATGAAGAAGGAAGAAACACACAGAAATTTGTAGAATGAGAATGATGGAAGGTGAAAAAAGAGGGAATAGGAAGGGGAGAACACAGAAAAGAGAGAATATAGGATATGGAGAATGAGGAAAATGGAAGGTGAAAAAGAGGGAATAGAAAGGAATATCATGGAAAAGAGAGAACATGGAATGAAGCGAAACAGAAAGATGGAGGGTAAAAAAGAGAGAATAGGAAGGAAGGAAATGCAGAAAATAGAAATGGGATAAGGAGAGGGAAAAGGATGAAAGATGAAAAAGAAAGAAGAATGGTTTGTACAGCTTTGTGTAAATGGTACTAAAGAAGTAAGAATTCTGCTGCCAGCCAGTGAATTCAGATTGCTGCTGCTGGTGATGCTGCGTAGTGACTCATTACTATTTGCATATTCACTGCACTTACCATAAATCAATTCCGCATTGGCTCAGCCCCCATACTTAACTATTCAAAGACGTAAAATAGGAATATTTCAGATTGTCTCCCAGAGAGTGCTGGCAGTGTTCTGTTCCAGCTTTTGTTGTGTAATATACTTCTCTGACCGAGTGACCGGACATAAGAGATAAGAAATTTAGGCAAACCGAGAGGTAAAAAAATCAGGCAAACTGGTGGATTGGAGATGCATGCGGACCCTTGGGCCCCGGGGGACTCAGGTGCCTGTCCACACTGCCTCGTGGGTAACCTGTCTCAGGGTTTTCAGCAGCTGGCCGCCTCTGCAGGGGCTTTGCTTTCTTACATTTGTTTAGCATTATGGCTGTTTTGTGTTTTTCAACAAGTTTTTTTCATGAGATTGTTCTTGAGGCAGCTCTCACTCTGGTGGCACAAGATTTGGTTGTTTGATACCTGACATGATATAGGGATTGTGTTTTTTATGTTTTTTTCTCATTGATTTTAATAGTTCCTTTGAGAAAACCAGTATCCTGTGGCAGTGCAGTGAGGCAAGGCAACCACAGTAGGCAAGTAGAGCATGCAGGATCCTTGGGAATACTTCCACACATCATGTGACCCCCCCCACTCCGGAAGAAAGACACAGGAGGGTTTGGGCTCTAGACCTTTATTTGCATGCCTCTGGGAGGGGTTACATACCCCTATGGAGCATGCCTACGCTGGAAGGTCATAGGACACTGGTTCTGGTGTCACCAGCCTTAGTCAGGTGCTGTGTACCCAGTTGGTCTAAACACTGCTGTTTGATATGATTCTGGTCCTCAATTCTCCATAACTTTGTCCCTAACCCCTCTATGATTATATAAAGCCTAGGCATGCGGTCATTAGGATCTGCAGAGTCCACTGAAACCTTGTCTTTTAAGTATTATAAAAATATCGGCACCGGTGTGTCTGGGTTTTAGGCTTTGACGTTCCCTGTAAGTGCAGGCGCACAGCAGGGAGTTTCCCGTTGGCCATTACTGTGGCCCACAGCTAGCAAAGGTGTGATTTGAATCAGCAGGGAGTAGCAGTTGATGCCAGGGCTTCCCGTTGTGGACCCTGCCAAGCTTGAGGTGTGTTTTACTTTCCATATAAAGATAGTCTTTCCTGTTCCCATAAAATCTAATGTTAATGAAGTCTTTTGGGGGATATAATATCATATCATCCTCACAGTCCCTGTGTGTGAATACCAATAAAGTTATGATGCTTGTTTTAGTTTTGTATTGTTCATTGTTTCTGTAGAAGTATATTCTTGTGACTGTTTCTGTTGCCTCCTGGTTAGAGTCTCAGTAATGAGTCCCCCCCCCCGTCACCTCTCTAGGTTATGGCAGGATGGAAGCTCCAGTAGGGCCCCTATGATCTGGATATAAAAGGCCGCTGCAGTGTCACTTTATAGACCCCGGCCTCCGCCACGTGGTTGTCACCTCTCCCGCTCCCACACTCGCTGTTATCTCGGTGTAAGCCTCAGACTTCTGAAATTGCCCTGAAATGTAAAACGGGTGATAAACGCTCCAATCTTGCAACAATTACAGGCGGCAGATCCGTCCTCTGTGGTTGGTGCTTGTTGACAGTGACGAGCCCCGGCGGGAAGGTGAAGGGGGGGGTGCCACTAACCGGCTGTACGTGTCTCCCAGGACCAGAACTCTGGGGGCGGCAGGTGAGGAGACATTATCCCGAGAAGACGGCGGAAAATCTGCCGCAATCTCTGTGACTACCGAGTCTGATGGGAAAAAAAGTATTTGTTACTGAGAATTTAACCCTTACCTGTCGTGATCCTCATTCTGCCACCCTCTCCATGCACATTACATGTTAAGGAAAAGTAATGTCAGGCCTGCCGCCATCTCCATGCACATTGCACTTTAAGGAAAAGCAATACCAGGCCTGCCCAACAGCCCTTAGGTGTTCCAAGACCTGACTGGGCTAGCGTCCCATATGCCCTACGTCACTTACCACCCACCACCAAAATAACAAGTCCGGACCACCACGTCGTCGGAAAGATTAAATTTAATCGCCCACAGCCCAACATATAAACAGATTATACAAGCAGAAAAAGAGTCCCCCCTATTGTTCCGGGTCTGAGAAGCCTAGGATCCCAACAATGAAGGGAAGGGGAGGGAACAAAATTTACATCCCGACCCCCCCACCAAGCGGAAGCCAACATAAACTCGGCCGCATCCCTCCTAGGCCAGGGAGCTTAATCGGGCTAACCGCCAGTGGCCAAAAATCCCCTTCCCTACTTGAACCCCAAACGTCTGTAGTTCTTTAACCAGAACTGTCCTGGCCGGTTTCCCCTGGAAACAGCCGCATACTCTACCAATTGGAAACGCTACCTCAGATCTGAAACCCGAGAGGAGACCCGGCCAACGGCTGTGACAAATACAATCAAAAATTTCCAATAAAAACAAAACTCACTATACATAAATAACAATACATTAGCTTACATACAAAATTATTACACCTCCTTCTCTCTTTTTTTTATGAATACAAAACATAACAGAACCAGCAGAATAGTATACAGGCCTGACTTTGTACCCACTGAATAAAAAGAGATAGATGTACCAAAGGGTCGCACAATAAACCCCATGAGTAGAGAATGAATACAAAACATACTTCAACACAAATAATAAACACCTTTAACACATATTCCAAAACCCCAATACCCCCGTTCCCCCAGGACTGTGGCCGACCAAACCCAGCCATAACCAAAAAAGGGTGGGTCGGGTTTGACTGCTTGTCCATCCACGCCGGGGGTCAAAGAGGAAGAGGAGGGGGACAAACTTCCCTTTTATACTCCCCTTCCCCGAGGTCACTTCCCCCCATGACAACTTCCACATGGCTGGTCTGCCTCCGGACAGGAACGCAGGCCAGTCATGTGGGCTGCCCTCCTTAAGGGGACGGCGTCTTCTAGGGAGGATCCAAATAAAACGTAGGGGGCGGGGTTTGTAGCCCCATTTATGCCATAGGGAACCTCCCACTTCTGCTGCAGCAACTCCCAACACCTGGCCTAGTAAGCCTAATAAAGGAGAAAAAGAAAGAAAGTGTGAATAGGAAGAAAGAAAAATGGGGGGAAAACATGGAATGTGAAAATGGAATAGGAAGAAAGAAACATGGAAAATAAAGGAAATGAGATAGGGAAAAGAAGAAATATGAAAGGTAAAAAAGAGGAAAGAAGAAGGATTGGAATATGGAAAAGAATGGAAAGGAGACGGAGGGTGAAAAGAAGAACGAGAGAATGAGAAGAAGACAAGGAACAGAGAGAACAACCTGGAAGGAAAAACTGTAATAAAGCAAATTTGGGGAGAAAAAAAAAACAGGATAAGGGTTTTGATAGTCCCAAATCTATGTCCTATTTATGCTTTGGCTTAGGCCACTGCAGGCCTAACAGTGGCCCCTGGTTATATTTTCCACTAGTTTTCTAGTCCTGGGGTTCCTAACTCTTTTATATTTACTAAAGTAGCATCTGGTTGGTGTGAATGGGTTGTCAGCCACCTAAAATTGTGTTAAAACGCACAAAACAACCCTTTGAGGTACACACGAATAGTTATCACCTTTTGGAGCTGTTTTGTATTTATGGAACAAATCTAGCCTAGGTAATGTATAGAAGGCAACCAAGCTTGGGGTGCCGTTCAGGCTGTAGCCTTATCATGTACCCCTGATGGGATATTGTGTACCACTAGCGGTACACATACAGTACCACTGCTCGGAATCCCCTGTTCTAGTTGGTCTAGGGTGGGCTTAAGTCTGGCAATTAGAGATTTGACCAAGGCTCCCCACAATGCTCATAGGTGAAAACCAGAAACTGCCCCGTCTCCAGGTTCCTTCCTGCATTTAACCCTCAGCTGGATACTTATAATGCCCCTCTGGGAGGAGTCAGTGTCTTCCTCCTCTTGTTGGGATGCAGCTTACACCGTCCCGGAACCAGATACAGCAATAGGGAACCTAAGAGTGGATGCATCTGGGCCTCCAGTTTCAAAATATGTGTTTGGCTTATGGCTACGGTGCACAGTGGCCCAGAAACTCCCGGTACTGTGTAGAACCTTAAGTGACTCAGCTATGTGTTTCAAGCTACCCTGCCATCGGAGTTTTCCCAGACATGGGTCCATGCGGATCCCCTTGTTCTGCAGAGGTGTAAGATGAATCAGCAGGATGTCTTTGAACCAGGGACAGCCTGTGTTTACTGATCGCTCGTGGGCAAGTGACATTTCCCCTGGCCAAATAGCTGTTCCTCTTACTGAAAGGGTTTTTGCTACTAGGGAAATTTGCTCAGAAGGTCTGTTTTGTTAAAAAGGAGGACGAGGGGGGGTATCAGAAATAAAATATAATATTTCCCATATCCCTCACAGGAGGGTTCTTTGGAGCTGACTTTCCTGGTAACACTCAGCTTAGCGCTGACTTCATCTCCAGTGTTGAGCTACAGATGGTCATCGAGACAGGAAATGGATGAAAAGGAGGCTTCTGGGTACTGATCTGCTGTAAAGGTTGATGAGGACATAAATCCAAGGCCACGGCCTGGAAAGCACTCCAGAGGCTCTGTAGAGAACAAAGCTTGAGCATCATACTATGGAGCATCATACTGTGGAGCATCATACTGTGGAGCATCATACTATGGAGCATCATACTGTGGAGCATCATACTGTGGAGCATCATACTGTGGAGCATCATACTGTGGAGCATCATACTGTGGAGCATCATACTGTGGAGCATCATACTATGGAGCATCATACTGTGGAGCATCATACTGTGGAGCATCATACTATGGAGCATCATACTATGGAGCATCATACTGTGGAGCATCATACTATGGAGCATCATACTGTGGAGCATCATACTATGTAGCATCATACTGTGGAGCATCATACTGTGGAGCATCATACTGTGGAGCATCATACTGTGGAGCATCATACTATGGAGCATCATACTGTGGAGCATCATACTGTGGAGCATCATACTATGGAGCATCATACTGTGGAGCATCATACTGTGGAGCATCATACTGTGGAGCATCATACTATGGAGCATCATACTATGGAGCATCATACTGTGGAGCATCATACTATGGAGCATCATACTATGGAGCATCATACTGTGGAGCATCATACTATGTAGCATCATACTGTGGAGCATCATACTATGGAGCATCATACTATGGAGCATCATACTATGGAGCATCATACTGTGGAGCATCATACTGTGGAGCATCATACTATGGAGCATCATACTATGTAGCATCATACTGTGGAGCATCATACTATGGAGCATCATACTATGGAGCATCATACTGTGGAGCATCATACTGTTGAGCATCATACTATGTAGCATCATACTATGTAGCATCATACTGTGGAGCATCATACTATGGAGCATCATACTATGGAGCATCATACTGTGGAGCATCATACTATGGAGCATCATACTGTGGAGCATCATACTGTGGAGCATCATACTGTGGAGCATCATACTGTGGAGCATCATACTATGTAGCATCATACTGTGGAGCATCATACTATGGAGCATCATACTATGGAGCATCATACTGTGGAGCATCATACTGTGGAGCATCATACTGTGGAGCATCATACTATGTAGCATCATACTGTGGAGCATCATACTATGGAGCATCATACTATGTAGCATCATACTGTGGAGCATCATACTGTGGAGCATCATACTATGTAGCATCATACTATGGAGCATCATACTGTGGAGCATCATACTGTGGAGCATCATACTATGGAGCATCATACTATGTAGCATCATACTATGGAGCATCATACTATGGAGCATCATACTGTGGAGCATCATACTATGGAGCATCATACTATGGAGCATCATACTATGGAGCATCATACTGTGGAGCATCATACTATGGAGCATCATACTATGGAGCATCATACTATGGAGCATCATACTGTGGAGCATCATACTGTGGAGCATCATACTGTGGAGCATCATACTATGGAGCATCATACTATGGAGCATCATACTGTGGCTATAAAACCTGCTGTGCAGTGAGAGACTCGCTCGGTGACGCTCTTCCCAAGTGAATATGTGATGCGCAACATGTGACATCTCATCTACGACAATTATTCTGCCGATAAGAATTAAATTCTACTTTCGATGGCAGTTTTAAAAGTTTAAATTATTGTGTGTTCAAGGTGCTGAGCTCATCTGTGATTTTTTTTTTCTTTTTTATTTGTTTGCAACTCTGTGTTATAAAAGAAAAGTTTTCCCTAGCAACAATGTGTTTACGTACACCAACTGGTGAACTTGGTATATGCAGCAGAGAATTCCTGACTCTGACTTGCTAATCATCTGACTGGCTGAGGCAGAGACGATGCTCCACATTCCTGTGCCTTACCGGTTTAAAGCAGACCAAAACCCACATTTCTAATTAGCATCCCCTGAATTGTAATTTACTTATTTTTACTGTATATATACAAAAAAACCCCTGTTAAGCACCACTCAATCTAATCAAATTATAGGGGGAGATGTGTGCAAAAAAGCCTCTAAACCTTCAATTGGTACAACCAAACACAAAGAAAACCCTGTGGTTCCAGTAATCCACAGATAAGTTAAGTTAAACAGGCCGCACCACCCTCACCCCCAGAAATCAATCAAAATCAATCAAAATATTCATTATTTAAATGTATTCATAATATTCACTTAAAACAACACACACATTAAATCATCACAACATACATTTAAAAACATATAAATGACTCAAACTCAGCAGGAGTTCCATACATAACCCATTATATACCTACTGTCCCCCAAAAATGAGCACATTACAAACTAAATTTAAGGTGCTAGATAAAGTGACCAATGCGATATCAAGCTCAATTTAAAGTGCTATATAAAGTGACCAGTGCAACATATGATCCCATATACAATTATAAATCAAATACCTCAGTGCAAATGTGATCGCCTCCTGCTGAGAACATATACATCCACCCACGCGTTCCGTGACACAGGGTCACTTTCTCAAGGTGTCATGATCTTATTTTTACTGCTCTTGTTTCATTCTAATCCCAGATAATGGTGCCTGTTTTAGCTGTAAAGCTCCATAATAATAATAAAGTGTTCCAGGACGATTTGATAAGCCAAAATATCCATTTCTAGTTCTACACTCCAACAAAAGAGTATCAGCAGGGGCTTTGGTCAAATGTATTTCACAAGTTCAGTGTGTTTTGGTCTGCTTTAAACACTCCTGCTGTAACTCAGGTAACTAAAAGATTACTGGCAGCATTCTAAGTGCTGCTTGCTTTTGCCGAAGCTGCTGATGAGCTCACCTGTTACAGTGGAAGGATTGTGGGAATTGTAGTCAGTAGTTTTAACTCAAGGCCAGGTAAGCCGCTCCTACTTTAGCAATACAGAGCCACATGAATATAAAGACCCTTGGAAACAGTATGATTAAATCGCCGGTCTGGGGGCACAATCCTAACGCACATATTTATTTTCCATTTCAAAAGAACAAAAAAAAAACCTGATGAAAATAGAGTTTTCTAATAGGAATGACGACAACTGAGGGTGACGCGGGAGATCCACTGACATGCTCTCATGTGCTGGGCGCCGTGTCAGTAACATATAGAACAGAACAGAGCCACATGATCGGGCAGGGGAGGCAGTGAGGGGGTTACTTTGGCGGATGTGTGGGATGATGATAGGGGGCGCCGTGCCAGTTTTCATCCCGGATAAAACACACAGGCACTGTGCTGGTGTCTCCAGAGTCTGCTAAGAAAAAGGCCGTTTGTGCCCCGAGGCTTCTCTGCACATTATGCGCCGCGCCAGCCAAACATTTAAAGACGATGAACCGTGCCAAAACGAGACGTCGATTTCTGCCCGAGCCGGGAATACCCAGCACGCTGCAGCGCCACCACATCCGCGTAACCACCTCAGCGCCGGGACAGGGTCATGTTGGGGACTACAGGTTTTGGGGCACCGCTGATACCCGCAGGTCACCCACTATCCTGCACAGCTGTTGGGTGGCACAAGCAATAATCAAAACCGTTAAGATGAGCCTGATTGTGGGTTGAGTTTGAGCAGGACAGCCATCATGGAACTCCAGTATGAGGCCCAACTGTGAAGAGGGGGCCCTGGCCTAGTGGTCCTAATGACCTAAGGCTGCCACAGTATTGCGCCTGGCGTTGATGATAAATGAGGGTGTCTGCCCCACCTCCCCTTAGGCTGGTTTGCTTTGGGGCCTAATTTAAACTAGGTTCCAAGCCATCACACATAGGCTAGAGAGGGAGCCAGACTCTATAGAGCTTATTATGTGCCTGGGCCCCTAATAACCTATAATGTGATGGCTGGGCCCCTAGTCTGATTCCGAGCTCCCTTTATAATAAGGGAAGCCTGGCTGCCTTGGGGGCAGAGGTCCAGTTCAAGATGAGACCCCAATCACATATAGGTTATAGAGGGGCCCAGACTCATACTTACTGACTTATAACGTATAATGTGATGGCTGGGCCCCTAGTCTGATTTCCAGTTTCCTTTATAATAAGGGAAGCCTGGCTGCCTTGGGGGCAGAGGTCCAGTTCAAGATGAGACCCCAATCAGATATAGGTTATAGAGGGGCCCAGACTCATACTTACTGACTTATAACCTATAATGTGATGGCTGAGCCCCTACAGTTTTTGTTTCCTATATGGTCTGGATTTCAAGGTAAGCCTGGATGCATTATGGCCAGAGGCGCAGTTTAAACTAGGGGCTGAGCCATCACACGTTGGTTATGAAGGGGGTCCAGATATCACTGCTGTATGGGCCCCCTTCCATGACATGTTGTAAGTAGGGTTGTGGGGCAAACTTAGAGGATGAATTTAAAGCAGATTTAGGCCCTTATTTATGAAGGAATAGCGTCAGGTAGCGACTGGTGAGCGGCCGGTAATGACGGGCCCCGCCACGAGAACGCCGGCTCCCCACCACAATCACACATTTATCAAGCCGATCCTGCTTAGCGACTGAGATAGCGCCGTATAGCGACTCATTCATCATTATTCCAGCCTCAGCCCACAGCGCCAGCGTCCGACCTTGAACAGCGACAGGTATGACCTCTCGCTACCTGGCGCTCTCCAATGCATTTCAATGGAACAATCTTTAAATATTCATAATTAATTGTTATTAATTGTTACATTAAATGTGAAAAATTCTGTGACCACTTCTGCCATTTTAGATTTTTTAAGGGAAAAAAAGGGAAAAAAAATAGTACAGAATTGATATTACAGGTCTGATATTAATGTATTCATATTACTAAATTATATAAAAAACTTGTTTTTTTTGGTTTCCAAAAATATGGTGGTTTGGGGGTTAAAAAACTACTTTTAACCCATCGCCGCCAGCGCTCTGGGGTTTAAACATGCATTTTAGAGCGCGAGAATTTTTGGAGCGTGATTTGTTAATGAATATGGTGGGAGCTGGTCGCAAGGGCCAGTCGCTATCATGCGCTCCCATACAGCGCGGAACCTGTCAAATAGAGACTCCTCACCCAATATTCAACATTACGGCAAACCGACTGAGTCGCTATCAACAACCGAACAACGGCCAAGCACAGCGACTACTAGCGGGCGCTCTAAAAATGCCGCTACAGTCGCTCAACTGTCGCTACCTGGCGCTATTAATGAATCGGCCTCCCCGTGTCTTGGGCGACGAGAACTCTAGAGCAGGGGTTCCCAACCAGTGGTGCGACCACCGCTGATGGTACTTGAGGTTCTATCAGGTGGTGGACTGATCTGTACCCAACCTGATCTAACCATTACCCAAGCTAGATTTGCTCCGTAAGTATAAGAATACCCCAAGAGTTGGTGAGGTTAATGCACGTCTGTGTATTCATACACTTTATATGCTGGTTTTGTGTGTTTTTAATACTGTTAGGTGCTGACAACCCATACGTACACCACCGCCCACTCCAGGTGTTATCAATGCCCTTGGGCGACAGAGTGTCAGGGGACCCCTTGTGGTGTAGCACAATATAAGAAGCTTGAGGTTTCTTCCATACTGGCATTGCTGCTGTGCTAGACAAAAAAAGAAAAAAAAATGAACGTAATGAATGAAATAGAAAGAAAGATACAAATAATAATGAAAGCACAAAAGAAGAAAAAAAGAACAGAACAGAAGCTATGACAGAAGGAGAAAACGAATAGAAGATTTTGCAGAAAGAGTAGGAATGAAAAAGTAAAAGAAAATAAGCTATAGAAACATAGAAGGTTGACGGCAGAAGGAGATCATACGGTCCATCTAGTCTGCCCTTATGTGTATACTGTATGTTCTCTTTATCTTATGTGTATACTGTATGTTCTCTATATCTTATGTGTATACTGTATGTTCTCTATATCTTATGTGTATACTGTATGTTCTCTTTATCTTATGTGTATACTGTATGTTCTCTTTATCTTATGTGTATACTGTATGTTCTCTTTATCTTATGTGTATACTGTATGTTCTCTTTATCTTATGTGTATACTGTATGTTCTCTTTATCTTATGTGTATACTGTATGTTCTCTGTATCTTATGTGTATACTGTATGTTCTCCGTATCTTATGTGTATACTGTATGTTCTCTTTATCTTATGTGTATACTGTATGTTCTCTTTATCTTATGTGTATACTGTATGTTCTATTTATCTTATGTATATACTGTATGTTCTCTGTATCTTATGTATATACTGTATGTTCTCTGTATCATATGTGTATACTGTATGTTCTCTGTATCTTATGTGTATACTGTATGTACTCTATATCTTATGTGTATACTGTATGTTCTCTGTATCTTATGTGTATACTGTATGTACTCTTTATCTTATGTGTATACTGTATGTTCTCTTTATCTTATGTATATACTGTATGTTCTCTGTATCTTATGTATATACTGTATGTTCTCTGTATCTTATGTGTATACTGTATGTACTCTTTATCTTATGTGTATACTGTATGTTCTCTTTATCTTATGTATATACTGTATGTACTCTTTATCTTAGGATAAATGTGTGCTTATCCCAGGCATGTTTAAATTCAGAAAAAAAGAAAGTCAGCAAAAGATAAGAATAGAAGGGAGAAAAGAAAGAGAAAGAAAGAAAAATGAAGAAGGAATTAAAATGATATGACAAAAATAAAGAATAGAAGGAACAAAAAGGAAGAATAGAAGGAAAAAAAATAATAGAGGTAAGGAAAGAAAGAATAGAAGATATTGCAGAAAGCATAGGAATGAAAACAAATAAAAGAAAAGAAGTTAAGACAGAAAAAATTAGCAAGAAAGAGATAAAGAAAGGGAGAAAAGAAAGAATAGAATGAATGAAGGGAAGAAAAAAAAATAAAGAACAGAAGATATTGTAGAAAGAGTAGGAATAAAAACAAGTAAAAAAAAAGAATCTATAACAGAAAAAAAAGTCAGAAAGAGATATAAAGAATGGAAGAATAGAAAGCACAAAAGAAAGAATATAAGAAATGAAAGAAAGAAAGAACAAAGGGAATGAAAAAAGGAAACATATGACAAAAAATGAAAGAAGGAATAGAAGGAATGAAATAATGAATAAAGGGTATGACAACAATAGAAGGAATAAAGAAAGAATAGAGGAAAAGAAATAATAGAGTTAAAGTGGACCATCACCCAGGGGTGATCGGCCCGGGAATCTATAAGATTCCCGGGCCAATCACCTCCCTCACCGCGGGACATCCCGATCCCGGGCCCCCCCCAAAACCCCAAATAAACTCACCTCATCCTCCTCGCGGGCGCGCGCCCTGTCAGAGCGACGTGCGGGAGGCGGCGGCGGCGGGTGCACTGTCTTGTCCGCCGCTTGTCCGTGGGAGCGTGTTGAGGTGAGTATTGGGGGCTTTCTGGGGGGTTTTACACCGCAGGGCACCCCAAATCGGGGTGCCCCCCTGAAGTGGACCAAAACCCAGGATAGTCAAAATCCTGGGTGTTGGTCCACTTTAATGAAAGAAAGAAAGAAAATAATAGAAGTAAAGAAGGAAGGTGACTGAAAGTAGTAAAGAAAGAATGAACAACACAAGTAAATTAACTCAGAATGAATAGAAGGAATGAAGAAAAAAGACTAGATGGTATGACAGAAAGAATAGAAGGAATGGCAAATAATAGAAAATAAGAGAGAATAAAACCGAATGAATGACAAAAAGAAAAAGAGTAGGAGGGATGACAGAAAGAAAGAAGAATAAAGATCTCCCAATGGTCTTGTTACTGCACGGCCCTCCATAAGGGCTGCCCTGGTAGGAGGGAATGACCCTGACCATTGCTGAAAAGACATATTTCGAATGACCACCATGTGACCTCCCTAGGTACAGGGGCCCCTGGCACCTACCCGAGTAAACTCTGCCCTGCATACTATCCAGGGGGTATATATATATATATATATATATATATATATATATATATATATATAGATGTATATATCTATATACACTCTGCATCTCATTACAAGTAGGTAGGAGCTTGCAATGTAATGTCTATTGTACATACACAATAGGGAATTGAATTAGTTGGATCCCAGTGAGCCCCTCAGAATGGATTGGAGATGGGAGGAAACCCAGCCAGGCTTTGGGAGGACAGAGGCCCTGCCTGCAGAGTTTCCTGACCTGACCCCAGTGCTACAAAGCAGGAGCGCCTGCCTCTGGGAGGACCGGTGAATGCTGGGGTATGTGGTTCGGGGACACCAGGGAGCACTAAATCTTTGTGGAGTCAGAGCCTGATTTGCAGCCGTCGAGCTTTGATATGTGACCCCCGTCATTTCCTGGAAGCTGTGATCAATGATGGCGGCGGGGGTCTTTGGAAATCCACAGAGTTGTTAGTGAGAGATTTTCTGTACATATAAAAAAAGGCCCCTCCGCCGGGGGAGGTTTACAGGCCCTCGTACGGTATCTTGGCCCTGGCCGCCTCTAATTGGCTCCCCATCTGCATATTTACCTTCTGGCCTGTTTATGAAGTGTAGGGTTGCAGCGCAGGAAAGGAGTGATTGATTGATGCCAGTCAAGAATTCCCGCTCTCGATAATGAGCATGTTCTTCACCGCCGCCAATAAAAGAACCACATTCATCAAGTGCCAAGTCCAGACGACTCCAGCAGATTAAAAGCTTTCAATCTACATCTGCTGCTTTCCTCCAGCTCCGGGTTTCGTGTGTTCGCCTTGCTAAGCCTCACTTGAATTAGAGGAGGGACAACGTGGAAAGCGAGGTTTCCACCATTGAAGGCTTCCAGGAGGACGTCAACAGATGCCGGGGCAACGATGGCTCAGTAAAGATCTCTTTGTTCTGAGGTCATTCGCTACTTGAGAAAGCGTCCGTGTGTCCTACAGGTGCCTTGGATCATGCATCTCAGGGGATCTGAGCCCACTTACCACACCAGGAACCCACCTCAGAGTGGAGGGGTCTGTTACATCACAGTTGTCAAAATGTTGCTTCCTGATTGGAAGTGGTAGCTGTAGACACATCTGTGTAATGCAAACACATCTGGGAACAATAGAACGAGAGACCCTTAATTGTGTGTCTGACAAGTTCCCTGGTTAGTGTGACAATCTAACGACTGGCGAGAACTTCTGAGGCTAACACGTGAGTTTTTAAAGCCGTCTCCCCCCCCCCCCCCCCCGTGGGTGCTTCTTGGGGGGGGGCAGATTTCTGGATAGAACAGATGTTTCTAGCCACCTGTTGGTGGCTCTCAAGAAGAGGAAATAGAAGTTTCTTTTTTTTCGGGGGAGACTGCCGGCGCAAGGACCTCCACAACCCCCCAAATTCCTTAACTTCACCTCGATCCTTGGCCGAAATGCGGTGCTTCGATTGGCCACCGCCGTTCACATGTCGAAGCTGGACCACATCGCCACGCCGTAATCCAAACGGAGGAACACGTTTTGGCTGTGAATCGAGGTAAAGGTATGAATTTCGGAGTGTTGTGGGGGAATTGCGCCAGAGGGCTCCAACAATCTGGATGCCCCTCGAGCCAGTCACAGCACCGCCCCACACACCTGTAAGGCTAGGAAACTGGTGTGGGACTGCTTTAAGTGAAAATTCAGACCACTTGTCGGCTTCTGGTAGTGCCTCTGGAGTCTCAAGTTAATGTTGCTACGTCACCAAGTGCGTCACCTTTTCTATTGCGACAGATTGCTGAGCTGAGGTGAGCTCCGTTGAGGTACAAGCAGGATATGTCTATCACTTTGGAACAGTGTGTTTTTTTTCAACCGGAAAAAAGAGAAACTATTTTGACATGAAAACACATTTTCTTGTGAAAAAGGAAAGCAAAAGGGACAATAGAAGAGGCGCTCTGACCTCCCGGGTGACACAAAACTCTGATGAATCCTGGCAGGTAGATGTTGTACGTGGCAGATGGGTACCTGGCAAACTTGGCGCTTAGTAATTGCAGTTTGGGAGCATGTTTGTCTAGAAGAGGAAAGATCAAGGCCCCTCTGGAGAAAGGAACCTAATGCTTTATGTCACCGTTTCTCAAACTGGCGTGGCACCCCAGAGGGTATGCACCACAGATTGTGGGAATGGTCCTACGGGTCTGGTATGTTAAGTTAACAATCGAAACCTTATTCCTTTTTGCGTTAAAAGTGCTACAGGATTCGTGACCTACTTGATATTGTTAAAATTTATAACTGATCCCCTGGCTACGTGGTTGCAGGTTTGTGATGCTAGGGGGTACTTGGCGTAAAAAAGTTAACCACTGCTGTATGTGATATCATCAAGTGTGAGGGTTTTCTTCAAGTGCAATCATCAAGTGGGCAAGGGTGAGGGTTTTCTTCTCTACCATCATAAAAAGCCTATTCAATGTCGTGTCTGGTTTGAAATTTTGTTCAGCTGACATCTTCCTTGATCAGGTGACCACTGTGTTACAGGACTTCCTGTCTCCTCAGTAGTCACTTCTACTTTGCTTCACTGACTCAATCCACTTACCTGCGTCCATTACCTTTTTATGAACTCCACCACTAATCTTATGTTCTGTTTGACCATGCCTGCAGCAGCGTCTCTATTAACCAGAAATACCCCTGTGCCTTAGACCTGACAAATGCAACAATCCTTCTTCTATAAGAAGACTCATCACATGTTAACCGTAGTCCACCATTCTGCTATAGCAGTGTTCCCCAAACCTCTCCTCAAGAGCCACCAACAGGTCATGTTTTGTGAATCTCCACATAGTTGCCACTATTCACTTCACCTGTGCTTCTGTGTAGAGATCTATGAAACATTACCTGTTGGTGGCTTTCAAAGAGAGGGTTGAGGAACACTGCTTTATAGGAACCCCACCACTGGACTTCAGATGGTTTTAACCATGCCCATGCCCAATGGCTGTACAAGCTTCTCTATTGGCTAGAGACCCCCTCATATTTCACCACTTTCCCTCTAGACCCTATTCCATCGCACCTTATTCCACAACTGGCCTTGTGCCTCACACCGGCTCTCACATCACTATTCAACTTCTCACTTTCATCCGGCACCTTCCTTTCTCTATTCAAACATGCAGCCATAACCCCAATACTCATAAAATAACCTCTGGACCTGTCGGCCCTCCCCAGTTACCAACCTGTCCCACTGCTTCCTTTTTAATCTAAACTTCTGGAACAGCCCGTTCACTCTGATATTTCCACACGCTATTGCCACACACTATATCTCTGATAACTCCTTACTAAAGCTTCTTCAATCTGGATTCTGCTCTGACCACTCTACTGAAACTGCCCTCACCTAACTAACGATCTATTAACAGCAAAATCTAAAGGCCACTACTCTATCTATCCTTATCCGCCTTGACCTATCCTCTGCTTTTGACACTGTTGACCTTCCTCTTCTACTCCAAATTCCGACAGCTCTGGGAATTCAAGACCATTCGCAGCTCACATTCAATCACTTCAACCACCTCCTGCCGTCTCCAACTCAAAAACATTTCCTGCATCTGCCCCTTCCTCTCACCTGATACCACCAAAATCCTAGTACATGCCCCGATCATCTCCCGACTAGATTGCTGCAACGCTCTCCTTTGTGGCCTACCAACAGACTGGCCCCCCTCCAATCGATTCTCAACTTCTCTTCCTGTCCTCTACACTAATCACCTCCTCCTACTCTCACATCCAGGACTTTACATGCTCCGCCCCATTACTCTGGAATGCCCTCTCCCATACAATCCGCCACTCCCCAAGCCTTCAAGCATTTAAGGGTACTCTCAAAGCTGCCTATTCAAACAAGCATATCACTTGGCCTAAATAAAAGACAGCAGAGCCACTTCAGATTACTTGCCTTCATACTAAGTATATACTACTGGAAGATGGACATAGATTACTGGGCATGGAAGATAGCCCACAGTCTCTCACACCCTTGAGTTGGTTTGGACATTCCCAAAGGCTGTACCAGCCACTCCATTGGCTATAAAGATCCCCAAACATGGAAGATGTAAAAATCTTTCTTCTATAAAAAAAAAGGCTCATCACATGTCCACCGACCGATTTGGCTTTGCTCAATGGCTGTACTGGCCTCTCTGTTGGCTAGAAAGGCTTATATATGGAAGATGTAACAAACGTATAAAAAGACACATCTCATGTCCACCACATGTTCCTATGTAGAAACCCCACTACTGGGCTCCAGTTGGATTTGGCCATTCCCAGTGGTTTTCCCAGTGTAATGCCCTGTGAGTCTTCCACCTTCTGTGAGCTGGCAACCTCCAATCTCCACCGCAGCTTCCGTCTATAGTCAAGCCGGGATGCACGATACACCTGGCTGGACATGGTTGCCCCCAGGTCTTAAAAGGCGCAAGAGATGTCAGCTCATGGTGAAGATAGAAGGAGCACAAGGCTTTACTATGGCTAAGGTCATACACGGGTAATCAGTCCGAAGGTGCGTCTACTCACAGGGATGAGGCAGAAGAATGGTCAAACACTAGCCGAAGGTCAAGCTGGATGGTCAGAGGTAACGCAGTATCCAAAGTGGTCAGACGAAGTTCAAGGTTGGTTTGGGCAGCAAGCTGGGATGGTCAATCACAAATATAGCACAGACACACCCTGGGCAATACAAGCTATAACGAGCAATGATGTCAGGGCTAAACTTTATTTAAGGGATGGCTGGCTAATGAGAATACTGAGGGTACAGATTGTGTGATTGCTGCAACTATAATCCCGGATAGGATTGGAATTGATCTCAGGGGCTGGACTGCCCTGACCAGTAAGTCTGTCCAGCCCCTGAGACACTCAGGTGTAGATAATGACATTACTACTGGACAAAGCGGCGTCTCCTACGAGCCGCTCTGTCAAAAAACGATACGTTTTCTATAAGAGGAAGATACTGTGGTGGTGTCGCCTTGAGTTGAGCTATGGTTTCACTTTCACCTATACTCCTGTCCTCGATCCCAGACACTTATTTCCAGTGTCTTCACAAACTAAGGGCCCTCTAAATCGTACTTAATGGTGGTGGAAGACGAAAGGTTGGTGTTGCAAAGCTAATCCAATGTTGTTGACTGTGACCCGCATAACATGTCAGGGTTGGTGCCACTGTCTCTTTAGGATATAAGTAATACTCAATGAGTGGAAAATGGAATATTTTGGGGAGCCTGTATCTCGGATAGCTTGCCATTAACCAGTCGTCAGCTTTTCCTGGTAGAACATCTCCATTCCTTTTTACACATGCATTAAAATATCCCTCGTTCAGCAAAATAATGGATATCGGCATAACAAGACCACTGTGTGTTTGATTATGTGTACGTTCCAAATACCCAGAAATCTATTAAAACCCCCTTTTTTCTTTCATTTGCAAATATGAAACAAGGAAAAGGAAAGATAATGGCTCCTGTAAAAATGGTTTGACAGGTGCGCACGCCCTCGCCGTAATGTTTCTTCAGATGAGCGGATAATAAAGCGGTGTTTAACTCTGCGGCATACATTCGCATAATATATTCAATATACGGCGCCTGTATGTATACAGAGGTATGTTCACGTCAATCAGCAGCCGCTAGCGCTCGACAGAAAAAAAAAAGGCAAAACGCTTTCATAAAAAAGTAATATAAAAAAAAGGCTGAGTAAAATCACAGTAGTAGGTTGCCGGGTTACGATCCAGAAAAAGAAAATACGGATAATTGAAATCGATGCGGTTGCGCTTTTTGGCAGCCCTCATTAAAAAGTGTTCGATGATGATGAGGAAGGAGAAAAAGAAAAAAAAAAACTTTTGGGAAAGTTCTGACAAATTACCGCGCCGTAAGTGCTCGGAAATTAAACGGCATAAGCGACGTGACAAAGGCGAAAGAATCCAACGTATCATTTTGCCGCACAAAAGATGGCAACTGGAATTTCAGAAATCACATTAGTGCGGGATTTGCCGAGCGCAGACGCCATTAGGCACAAAGTGTAAATTGCATCTTGTTACAAAGTAAAGGTGTTTTCTGTGTTTAAAGGTAATTTTGTAATAGCGCCACAATTACTTAAACTCTCTCTCTTGTTTAAATATCCAAAGACAAGGACCCCCCAGCGCTCCGCCGCCGCCAGAGAAAGGGGGAGAGAGCGACAATTTGAATTGAAATGAAATACATTTGTGTTTTGCTGAGTGCTGAGAGCGGCTCGGATAATTTTCTTTGTAAGTGAACGAGATACTTAACTTTCTGATCGCTGCTCACTCTGCCGTGCCTCCTCACTGACAGCCGCGTCACACTGACACACGCCGCACAAAATGGCGCCAACGCCGCAACTCTCTCCTGGCTGCCGAGCAACCCATACTTATTTTTTACTGGATATATATATATGGATATATTTATATATATATATATATATATATATATATATATATAAACTGGCCATAGAGAAGGTGAGGTGATGAAAGTAATCAGAGAAGGAAAGACAGATATGGGATAGAGGGTAGAAAGATAGATAGATAGATAGATAGATAGATAGATAGATAGATATGGAAAAGAATACATTAATATATAAACATTAGATAGATAGATAGATAGATAGATAGATATGGCATAGATAGATGGATAGATAAATATATAAACGATAGATAGATAGATAGATAGATAGATAGATAGATAGATATGGAAAAGAGATAGATATATATGGCATAGATAGATGGATAGATAAATAAATATATAAACAGATAGATAGATATGGCATAGATAGATGGATAGATAAATATATAAACATTAGATAGATAGATAGATATGGCATAGATAGATGGATAGATAAATATATAAACGATAGATAGATATGGAAAAGAGATAGATATATATGGCATAGATAGATGGATAGATAAATTTATAAACATTAGATAGATAGATAGATAGATAGATAGATAGATAGATATGGCATAGATAGATGGATAGATAAATATATAAACGATAGATAGATAGATAGATAGATAGATAGATAGATAGATAGATAGATATGGAAAAGAGATAGATATATATGGCATAGATAGATGGATAGATAAATAAATATATAAACAGATAGATAGATAGATATGGCATAGATAGATGGATAGATAAATATATAAACATTAGATAGATAGATAGATAGATAGATAGATAGATAGATAGATAGATAGATAGATAGATATGGAAAAGAGATAGATATATATGGCATAGATAGATGGATAGATAAATATATAAACGATAGATAGATATGGAAAAGAGATAGATTGATATGGAAAAGAGATAGATATATATGGCATAGATAGATGGATAGATAAATATATAAACGATAGATAGATAGATAGATAGATATGGAAAAGAGGTAGATATATATGGCATAGATAGATGGATAGATAAATATATAAACATTAGATAGATAGATGATATGGAAAAGAGGTAGATATATATGGCATAGGTAGATGGATAGATAGATAAACCCCCCGGTTACAAATTAAAAAAAGCCCCATACCTTAGCCAGACAGACGCCTGCGCCACTCCTCCTGAGCCCCAGCAGCGGCTGCAGGGAAAGAAACAAAGCCGCATCCCCCGGGTCCACGCGCTCATTTACTTGAATGGGCGGGCGGAAGTGTGTTTGGTGCCGGAGGATGCGGCTCTGTCTCTCTCTGCCAAGATGGTGCGCCCAGGATGCGCAGCTCCGGAGGAGCAGTGCTGACGCCTGGATAAGGTATGGGCCTTTTTTTATTTGTAACCTGAAGTTCCACTTTAACAGTGAACAAGAAAAGGATACAAGAAGAAAAGAGAATAATGGAAGTAGAGTTTACATTCTTAAACATCTAAAGGAATTTGGCCAGACGTCTGCACAGAGAAAAGAAGGAAAGGAAAATGAAACAGAAAAAGGATGAATAAAGGGAAGAAGGGACTGTTTCTTTACTGACCCTGTTAAGTATAAGAAATTGCTCCAGACTTGGGTGTAGTTTGAGAAGTTCCCCAGTTGAGCCTCTTTACATTTCAGTAATTAGCCCAGTGAAATATATGAGAGAGAGGTTATAAGACTGGATCAGGCTCTATCTCTTATTGTGTCCTACTCTCATAACTTTCGTTTTGACATTTGTTACATCAGGTCTGCAATGGTCTATTTACTACATGGCTGTGATTACTACATTATAAAGCACTATGAAAGAAGATGTCACTATATAAATAAATAATATTATAAGAAAGTATAAAAAGGGAGAGGCGAGAAAAGAAGGTGAAGAAATAAACAGAAATAGAAGCTATATATCAAAAGATAGTTGCAGGATAAAAAAACACAAACTGAATTAGAGGAGAAAAAAGAGAGGAGGCAGAGATAGAAAAAAAGGATGAAAGAACAGAGAGAGAAGAAGAAGGATGAATGACAATAGACTTGAATCAAAAAATTTTAATGCCTGAACAGACAGGAGGGGAGAGAAAACAACATTATTATTATTATTGTTTATTTATATAGCGCCATCAACTTCCGTAGCGCTTTACAAGGTAAGAATACAGACAAGGTAAAACATATAGCACAGAGAACAATACAAAATTAGATGCCACAGGTTAAAACCAAGTGTTGTGAGCACAGGAGACAATAGGGAGGAGTGCCCTGCCCTTGCGAGCTTACAGTCTAAAGGATGGGGGTGGAGACAAAGGGGGCGGGGTCACAAGTGGTAGAGCTTGAGTATGGCTGCATGTGCCATTGAAGGTTATAGGAGTTGCTTACGCCAGGTCATATGAACATGAAAAAACATGAGCAGAAACAGAAAGCAAAAGATCCAAATACAGAGAACAAGAAAAAGAGAGAGCTCTATAAATTAAGAAACAAAGAGATAAAGTGAGAAAAAAGAGGAATTCAGAAGGAAATAAAAACAATAGGTAACATGCGTAAAGGTAGAAAAGAAGTATGGGGGAAAAAAAGAAAACGGAGAGAGATAGAAGAGCACAAGAAGAAACAGAAAGACAAGGGAGGCAGCCCTGGGAGTAATACAGGTAACGTGATGAGTTGAGGAGGGAGAAGGAGAATGTGTGAAAGGAGCACGAGATACATCAAGAGACAGAGAGGAGTGTAAAAGCTGAGGAGAAGAGTAAGGGAGAATAGAGGAGAGCCGTAGTGCCGCATGTCACTTGTACAAATGAGAAGAAAGACATTGGTGCAATGGCCGGCAGGGGATGTTGTGTAGGGAGGATCAGGCTGTAACAGGATACGAGACCTGCTCCACAATGAGGGGCCTGCGTTGTGTTAATCTTCAGCCTCACTTAGTGTCAGTTATTCTGATCTATTGATTTAGGAAGAGAAATCATTTTGGACCAGTGAGATTCTTCTAATGATTAATGATAACAAAGCTTTGGCCATGCTGTTTCACCTGACCCGCATGGCATCAAACAATGGGAGTTTGAATGTATGTGCATTTATTGTTCCTCAGTCGAGCGTCATTTATTTCTTGGCTGAGTCACGTGAAGGCTCTAGTGAACCCAGTATGGTTTATTGAGTTAGTTCCTCGAGGGAGTGTCCTAAAGGCTCCAGTCAACCTGGCGGGAGTTAAATGGCTAGCACTGTTCATGGTTCTTGGATGGGGTTAATGGGTCAGGTGTAGGTTTGGGTTTTAAAGCTTTCATAGTTATTGTCCCTCCTGGGAATGTCAGGTAGGCTGTAGTAAGCCTAGCAGAGTAAACCAAGCTTGCACAGTTATAGTGTCTCAGGGGAGTGTCCTATGGGCCCTAGACAGCTAGATTATAGTTGCTTGGAGGGAAACCAAGTAAGCTTTAAGCTGCCTAGTAGGTTATACAATTTGCATAGTATTTGTTCCTCCTGGGAGAGTCAGGTAGGCTCTAATTAGCCTAGTAGGGTGTATAGAGCATGCACGGTTAAAGTTCTTCAGGGGCGTGTCCTGTAGGCTCTAGACGCCTAAGGTGCAATTATTTCTCTGAGTATTAAGCTCACATAGGTATTGTTTTTTTGAAGGGGTATCATGCAAGCTGTAGGACAGCCTATTGGGGTTTCAGGCTTGCACAGGTATTGTTCCTTGGAAGAGTATCAATTAGGTTCCAATCAGCCAGGTAGCGTATAAGGGTTTTGCACAGTTGTTGTTCCTCAGGGGAGTGTCGTGTAGGCTCTAAACAGCCTAAAGCTCGCACAGTTATTGTTCCTCAGGGGTTTAAATAAGCCCAGTAGGTTAGAAAGTTTGCAAAGTTGTCGCTCCTCGTGGAAGTGTCAGTGTAGGCTCTAAACAGTATACTGTATAAGAGTATAAAGCATATACTTTTGTTCATTAGTGGCGTATTATGTAGTCTGTAGTTAAATACACTGGTACAGCGATTGTTCCCTGTGGGAGTATCATTTAGGCTCTAGACAGCCTAGTAGGATATAAATAGAATAGGCTTATTTGCCATGTACACAGTGTGCACAAGGAATTCCTTCCAGCTCGAGAAGGGGACACTTGTGGGACTGTCATGTAGGCTGTAGTGAGCCCAGTTGGGTGTAAAGCTTACTCGGTAGAGTATGAAGCTGGATATTGCTCCTTGGGGGCATGTCATGTGGGCTATAGTCAGCCCAGTAGGGTATAAAGATCACAAAGTGGTTGTTCCTGGGGAAGTGACATGTAAGCCCCAGGCAGCCTAGAGCTTGCATACTTATTGTTCCTCAGGGGAATGTATTGTAGGCCATAATCACCCCAGTAGAATATAAAGCTTGTTAATGTTCCTAAGGGGAGTGTCATGCAGGCTATAGTCAGCCCCGTAGGGTATAAATTGTGTTGTCCTCGGGGGAAGTGTCATGTAAGCACCAGATAGTCTAAAGCTTTCAAAGTTATTGTTCCTCATGGAGAGTATACTGTAGACTATTATCAGCTCAGTAGAGCATGAAGCTTGTTATTGTTCCTCAGGGGAGTGTCATGCAGTCTATATTCAGCCCAGTGGGGTATAAGACTTGCGCAGTTGTTGTTTCTTGGGGTAGGCTCATGTAAGTCTAGACAGCCTAAACCTTGCATAGTTATTGTCCCTTAGGGGAGCATACTGTAGACTATTATCAGCTCAGTAGAGCATGAAGCTTGTTATTGTTCCTCAGGGGAGTGTCCTGTAGACTATTGTGAGCTCAATAAGGTATAAAGCATATCTAGTTGTTGTTCCTCAGCAGAATGCCATGTGAGCTCCAGACAGCCTTATTCTTGCATCGTTAAGTTTTGCATAGAGTATACTATAGATGATAGTCAGCTAATTAGAATTCAGAGCTTGTTATTGTTCCTCAGGGGAGTGTCATGCAGGCTATATTCAGCCCAGTAGGGTATAAGGCTTGCACAGTTGTTGTTTCTTTGGGGAGGTCCAGACAGCCTAAAACTTGCATTGTTATTGTCCCTCAGGGGAGTATACTGTTGGCTCTAGTTGGCTCAGGAGGTCATAAAGTTTGCTCAGTTATTGTACAGTAATTGTCTTTTTTTTTTACTCTTTGTAACTCCTTCTACCTGATTCAGATCCTGTATTGCCACACCAAGAAGAGGTTGAGGCAGGGGCATGTAGAGTAATTGTGTTTGAGGCCGGTGCTTGTATCCTGTGTGTTGCAGTGTGCCAGAACCTGCATGCATGGTGTCCGACGCGTTTCGATATCTTAGATTTTTCAGGTGCTGCTAAGAGGTTTTCTTCTGCTCTTGTGTTATCCATAGACTCCCCCTTGTTTCTTACAGGCGGGGTAAGTGATGGCAGCCAATTACTGGAAGTTAATTAATCCAGCTTGTAAGGGGAGGCATCTGAGGTGCTTTGGATCCCGCCGCCGTTTGTTTTTAGTTTGGGGAGAGAAGCGAGTTGCATTTGTTGGCTTTAATTACGGCTAATAAATCTGTTGCAGTAATCAGCAGTTAAAATCTGATGGAGAGGCAGCGATGGCGGTGCACAATATGAGGGGCTGGCGCACATCACAGCTGTCCCGACAGATGGGGAAGTGGCTGCGCGCACTTATTAGGCCGCACACCCTCTCAATGGAAGAGACGGGAGCGATTGTACTTCCTGCACAAAACATTCTTAAACATTTTTCGGCTTGTTTCCTCAAATAGAAACCCCAGATGAATGGTGAGTGGTTCCCTCACTGGCTGCCAGTAACATTCTTTTTAGGAGAAATCGAACTGGCGCACCTTTCAACCCGTAGAGTTTTCAGGTGTTCTTTTCAGCCCCCCCAACTTCATGAGACCAGGCAGACCAGAAGATCAGAAACGTTTAATTTAGGCGAGGCCCTGCATTCTCGGCCTCCAGATGTGTCTTATCTCCATGACAGGCCTGCATTCCAATGCAGTCCGTCCTCTGAAGCCCCCGTCCGCCTGTCCCTCCTCCCTCCTGTAGGTGTGATGTACAGATCTGTATACAGAAATGTCTTCATGGACGAATAATGTAAACTTCTGATAAAGTGTACCTGTGGCCAGGCCAGCTGCCTGTCAGGGAGGCCTCTGCAGGGTGGAAGGTTTATGGCTGGTGCCTGAGTGTAGTCTTTTAGGCTAAAGAACTACAAGTTCCAGCTGAGAAGGGTTGTACGAGATTTCAGTGAAGGCTTTGTTTCTAGTATGACTGATGATCAATGGTTTGGGTGTCTGTGACTACTAGTGACCCTTATTTTCTGTTCAGGCTTAGCATTGGTCTGTCGATATAGCTCAGATTTCAAACTGACGTGTGTGGGGAATCTGCCTTGGTTTGACTAAATCTGATGGTAAAAATGGGTTACAAGTACCAACCTTGGGGGTTGGGACCTGCCACAGATAAAAGTCTGTAGCAAAAGGAAGTTGCGGGTAGGGTTTTAGGTTTTAAGATACCAGTTGCATCCAGAGCTGGTATAGGTTTTGAGCAAAATTATGTTACAGGTCCTAAGTTGTAGACATGTGTCCAGAACAGGCATACATCTGGTGTAAAATTATGTTACTGTAGGGTTTCAGGTCCTGAGTTCCAGGTATGGGTCCAGAGGTATAGGCCTTGAGCAGAAAGTTTGCGGTTTGGGTCCAAAGTAGGTATAAATCTGGAGCACAGTGAGGTTGTGGTTAGGGTCTCAGGTTCCAAGTTGCAGACATGGGTTCAGAGAAGGTATAGGTCTGGAGCAAAATAGGATCCTGAGTTGTAGACATGGATCCAGAACAGATAAAGGTCTGGAGAAAAATTAGTTTGCGGTAGGGTTTTAGGTCCTAAGTTCCAGGTATTGGTCCAGAGGTTTAGGTCTTGAGCAGAATAGGGTTGTGGTTTGGGTCCAATGTAGGTATAGGTCTGGAGCACAGTGAGGTTGTGGGTAAGGTTTCAGGTTCCAGGTTGCAGACATGGGTTCAGAGAAAGTATAGGTCTGGAGAAAAATAGGATCCTGAGTTGCAGGCATAGATCCAGAACAGATAAAGGTCTGGAGAAAAATTAGTTTGCGGTAGGGTTTCAGGTCCTGAGTTCCAGGTTTGGGTCTAGAGGTATAGGTCTTGAGGAGAATAAGTTTGCGGTTTGGATCCAAAGTAGGTATAGGTCTGGAGCACAGTGAGGTTGGGTGTAGGGTTTCAGGTTCCAGGTTACAGACATAGGTTCAGAGAAGGTATAGGTCTGGAGCAAAATAGGTTGCAAGCTGGGTTCTTGGATCCCGAGTTGCAGGAATGGATCCAGAACAGATAAAGGCCCGGAGAAAAAAAAAGTTTGCGGTAGGGTTTCAGGTCCTGAGTTGCATGTTGGGTCCAGAGCAGGTATAGGTCTGAAAGAAAATTAGGTTGCTGGTGGGGTTTTTAGGTCTTGAGTTGTAGGCAAGGGTCCAGAACAGGTATAGACCTGGAGCTGATTTCAGGGTTTCAAGTCAGCTTTCACCCCATCTTTTGCAGTAACAGATGATAACATGTTGGGGTATATAAGTTAATTTGGTCCTTTTTTAATTCTGACATACGACCCATTCTGTTATTAATGCTGGCTCATGCATACTAGGAATTTATAACCCCAGTGAGCTCTCCCACTCCAAGGCCTTTCGAAGTTTTCAGACCTGTTCACACAAAATATTTTAGTAGAAAATAATCAGTAAAGTAGTGTCCTGGTTTTGGATTGAAGGGGGGGTGGTGTCATGGTAGTTAATTGATGTCCCATGAATGGCCAGTAAGATGCCCACACGCACATTGATATGTTTTTATTCAGTTCGGTTGGGTCCAGAGCCAGTATAGTATTAGAGCAATATGCGGGTAGGGTTTCAGGTCAATGCCTTGAAAGATTGAAGAGCTCTAGGTTAACACCCTCCCAGGTCTTTCTGTTGTATTAATGCTGATTGTGAAAGCCGACGTAGCCTGTAGTTGGGGTAATGGCTGCTGCTGGGGGTGGAGGGGGCCCCGATGGCTCTCTCTGCAGCAGGATCATTAGTGTCCTTCCATCAGCTCTTCATTAGGTCTGAGATGGAGGTTTAATGACAGCGGAGCTCCCCGGCTGCCCCAGCCGGTTGCTATTTATGATCCAGGCAGTGCTAATGTGTCCTTAATGAGAAATTCTTGTCTCCAGTATAAATCCTGCAGCCAACATTCCCTTTATTGACAGATGTTTGCTGGGGCCTCTTTAAAATTACTCCATAAATCTTCCCCTGGATAAAAAGCCTCAAGTTTGGTTATATTAAGATGCTGCCGCTTAGTTGACAGTTTAACGTTTAACCATTTCTGTGCTGATCCTGCTGGTCCTCATCCTCCCCTGCCCCCAGCCTCATGCACTTCTCTCATCCATGTTACAAAGCCGCGTGTTGGCGTCCAGGCGATTGATCGATCTGTGATGTGTGTCCAGGCTGCTTCCGACTCAGATACACAATCGGATCGCGTCAGAACACATCCGCACAATAGCAGCCAATGCTACAGCTTTAGATTTAATTAGACTGTTAGATCGGACTGGTGGAACCAAAATGACAGGCGAGCAGTGGTGATGGTCACCATAGACTGGCTCTCCAGTTGGGCACAGGCAATACACAGAGATTCTGATCGATTCTGCTGTCAAACAATCCGATACAATCAGCCGGCTCACGCACCCAGCAGCATTAAGGACCAATCGTTCTCTTTCTACACTCTGGGGTTATTGACATTTTTACAGTCAGGCACTAGGTTATGTACAATCATACCCACAGTCTATGGATTGGCACGATCAATGCGCGGTCATACAATGGCATAGTGTAATAGGATAGTCCTCTGGATAGGGTTTCATCCAGGAGGGGATTCCCTAGAGATGAGCGGAGCCCAGGGATACTCAAGGTGGGATGGGTAAAAGGTTATGTTAAGGGTTATGGGTGTAGTTATTAAAGGAGGCCACTAGATGCCCCCATGGGATAATGTATGGAATAAGTGGTTTAAGATAAAGACTTTAAGTTAAGTGAAGTACTGCCCCTACCCTAGATGATTGACCCCTGGGGTGGAGGAACCCAAGGGGGGTGAAGGGGGGGAGAGGTCCAGACAAGTCCAAGGTGGAGAGATAACCTGATGTTCGGGCATGTGAAGCGGGCTCAGGAGTGCTGGGCACCTGTAGAGAAGCAGCCAGGAGGAGCTGCACACCCCAATGGGGTTCCAGACTGGCAAGGGGCCGGTGTAGGAGCTGTACCTGCCACCTACCCATCTGGAGCCCAGGGCTGGGTGGAAGGATCTGGATGAGGATTAATGAGACTGTTGTGTGGCAGGGATGAAGGAATGACCGTGTACATGCTATGTGCCAGAATTTCTCTGCCAGACTCACTTCAACCTCAGCGACTTGGGGGGGACCATCTATCTGTGACTACCTTCCCGTCTACCTGGCCAACCCACTGAGCCCAGTTTTGAAGGTCCTGGCCCTGTTTGTCGCAGCATCCCCAAGCACATGCACCAACCACCCGTGTGTTACATAATACGGTTAAAGAACAGACAAATGTCTATCAAGTTCAACCAAAGGTCGGGTTGGGTAAAGTTATTTATAACAGCTAATAGTAACAGTTATTTTTCTTGTGAAAAAGCATCCAATCCATTTTGAAGTTGTCAGCTGTTGATGCTGTAACAAGCTTCTGTGAGAGGCTATTCCACATATTTATAGTTCTTATTGTAAAGAAGGATCGTCACCTCTGGAGATTAAATCTTTTCTCCATGTTTCTCCTGACCTGGGCCTTGTCTAGTTATACAGAAGCATCTTCTAGAGTGGAAGATCTCCCTATTACTTATCCCCATAAAGAGCCTCTACACTCTCTCGCCTTCCCCCCATGTGATGTCACTGGATAGCTCAACCACGCCCCCCAAATTCCCACATCTGATTGGTTGCTGCTTATCAACTAATAATAAGACTGATTAAGTTATCCTCTCAACCTTGTGTTCTGTACAGCGCCACACACTATGCTGCAGCTATAGCTGACTCACCCGGTCTATAGCTGGGGCTTTAATCCTTCTGATCAGAGAGAGCTGCTCTGAGCTCCCCCAACCTGCCAGAAATAAGGAGGCAACCAATCATAGCACAGACAGAAAGCTGAGCTCACATGTGACCGGACATGGAGGGACAATGATCGGCCCAATCCACATTGTTAATAACCTAATTATTATGCATAGGCCAGCAAGCCTCTCTATTAAAGTGGACCAAAACCCACGGCAATCTATAAGATTCCCGGGCCGATTGATTCCCTCCCGCCGGGGCATCCAAAATCGGGATGCCCTGCTGTGTGAAACCCCCCAGGTCGCCCATATACTTACCTTGCTTCCTGGTCCAACAGCACATGCGCAAGCCACGGCCGCATCCCCGCTATCCCTCTAGCAGGGTGCGTGCCTGTGCCAGGCATTTGTTAGAGGGTAGCGGGGGATGCGGCGTGCTGATTGAACGAGCGGCCGCGCATGCGCCGTAGGACCAGGAAAAGGTGAGTTTGCTTCGGGGACCTGGGGGGTTTCACACAGCGAGGCATCCCCGATAGGGGTGCCCCAGGGGCAAGGACCAAAACCCAGGATCGTTAAAAATCCTGGGTTTTGGTCCACTTTAAGGGTGGTCAGATGATGCAGCACACCACACAGTACAATAGTATAACCAGATGGTGTGTGTGTGTGCATCTGAAACAGACAAAGCTTCAGGACCAGAGAAGAGGCAGCTTCTCCTGGTGATGACAGTGATCTCTGTTCCTGCACACAGACCCCCCCCCCCCAAACTGCTCTTTAATGATGTGGACGGCCAGAGACGGCGAGTGCGTCCAAAAAAAAGCGCCCCCTCCTTCCCCGGCTTCCTGCCACCATCGTGATGGATGACACCTGTCATCCTGTCACCCACACACATGGCAGAGATGGATGCAGCGTGATGTATGTCCCCCGCACAGGAAATCAGAGCCGCCCTGACCCAAGCCTGATCCCCATCTCTGCAACCCACCCACCCTGTACAGCACTCACTGAGCCCCAGAGCTTACACTCTAATACATAGTGTTACTGTATATTCCACAGCACTGTACAGAGCGCATAAAAGCAGTCACATGACTCCCTGTCCCCCAGAGCTCACACTCTAATGTCCCCTCCACACTCACACACTGTTATTATACATTTATATAGCGCTGACATATACCACAGCACTGTACAGAGCACATAGAAGCAGTCACATGACTTCCTGTCCCTCAGAGCTCACACTCTAATGTCCCCTCCACACTCACACACTGTTATTATACATTGATTTAGCGCTGACATATACCACAGCGCTGTACAGAGCACATAGAAGCAGTCACATGACTTCCTGTCCCTCAGAGCTCACACTCTAATGTCCCCTCCACACTCACACACTGTTATTATACATTTATATAGCACTGACACATACAACAGCGCTGTACAGGGCACATAGAAGCAGTCACATATCTTTTATTGTAAACTCACTGACAATTACTTACACATTGCTGGTTTGCAGATTGTATATACAGATACATAACACTATATACATGTTGAAATCAGAAGGTAAACAGTGAAATAATATGACCCCAGTAAGTATTGGGGGGGGGGGCAGACTGGTCTCTGTTCTGCGCACCCCTCAGACTCTGCAGAATACTTTAACAAAGGAATCATCAGCATTGGATCTTATCCTGGTCTCGTGCAGCAGCAACACTGCTGAAATATCACCTGGCGACGGGTCTCCATTCACACTCAGTGAATATACCCTGAGCCTCATCCAGGTCACCTAGTTTTCCTCGCCTTTTTCTTCTTCCCACTGCCATGTCCTTTGGAGCCCCATCTCTTAATGGCCACAGGAGCCTCTACCTCGTCCTCCTCGATGTCCTCAGTGGTATTGATGGACACCTGGGAGGCCCCATCATCCAAATCTTTGTCCTCTGCCATGCTGCCCATTGGTTGCTCGTCCAAATTTTCCTTACGGTCTCTTAGCACATAATAGCGCCCCCGGGAAATGTCCAAAGAGGTCGGCTCTTGGGGTTTGCTTTCACTTGATAATTTTTTTAACTTGTCTTTTCCTGCTGCTGCTTTATTTTTCCTTTTTACAGTCTGAAATCCGACATTATCATCCTTAGCTGTTGTGCCAGATTCTGCCGCAACTTCTGGCGTCACTGGGGCAGAATATAGAACTGGGGCTTCTGTTGGCATCACTGGGGCAGAATATAGAACTGGGGCTTCTGTTGGCACCACTGAGCCAAGACTATTGGACGTTGCACTGATTGGTGGTGGGTGAAATTTACCAGCCTCAGGATCAGTCACTTCATGCTCATGGCCGGCATTGACCACCTCATTCTCTACCAGCAGTTCAGTAGTTTTATTATGCTGGGCATGAGGGCACTCGCGGAATGTATGCCCCACTCCTGAGCACAGGTTACACACAATAATACCTGTACACGAGTCCTTTGTGTGCCCAAGCTCCCCACACAATGAGCACTTTATATGAGGGCAGCTAAAAGCCAAATGTCTGCCTCCACATTTATGGCAGCGCCTGGGCTGCCCGGGGTAGTAACATATGCCCCTATCAGGGCCCAGGTAAAAGGCATGTGGCAGGTGCCTGGTTACTCCATTTTCCTGGGTCAGCTGCACTTTAATAGTGTATCCACCATTCCAGAATCCTTCCTCATCATAGATCTTGGTAGGTTGGCTGAGCACCTTGCATTGCCGGCCTATCCAATGCAGCACGTCTGCCAGGGCCACCACCTCAGACTGGAACAAAATGGTGACTGTAACTGCCTGGGGTTTAGACAACTGGATTACATGAAGATTTTTCCAGATTTCATTATCACGAGTCTTGTTATAAATGTCCCAGAAAAGATCCAGGCTGTGCGGCAGCTTAAAACTGATGTCATATAACCTGCTGGAGGGAACATGAATTAAAGCAAAGATTTCAGCAGCCTCAAACTTCATGAAGTCCTTTATCAGAGTTCTCCCAATATACTGCCTGGTGGGGAGATCTTCCTCTGGCCCCACATATTTTATTCTCACCGCGTTCCTCCTCTGTGCCGGTGGGTTTGCCAGTCCTGTGACGCTGGAGAAGAGCCGCCTCTGCTGGGGAGTCGGGTCTTGGTCTTGTGCCTTAGAGTTACTGGCCACTGGATTATTTTTTGGCATGCTAGTTCCAGGGTTTTCATCCTTACGAGGTATCCTGATTCCAGGGCCCTCACTTGTGCCAATGATACTGGTAACAATGTCCTGTAATGCAGATTCTGTAATTAATAGGTTGCCAGGGTTCTCATTGGCTGGCTGCGCTCGGTTTCTGGATCAGACATTCCTATTGTTAGTATCTGAGAGTCCATAATGGGTCTATTAGGAATCACTTGCATGTCTGGCTCTGGAGTCACTGGTATTTGTGGAGTCTGATCAAGACTTAAATTCCCTGAGTTAAGCAAATTTTGCTCCATAGTCTCTATGCCAGGGATTATTACTTCTGAAGCAGTATTGTTCACAGATATTCCCAGGGTGTCACTTGCAGGGGCTGCATTATCTGGGGTGTTGCACAGTTCATTAGTAACAGGAGCTGCCACCCGTAACTCCTTACTTGCTGGGTCTGGCAGATCAGACTGGTCAGCCTGAGAGGTATAGGGAGCCGGGGGAGATAACTCCTTACTTGCTGGGTCTGGCAGATCAGACTGGTCAGTATGAGAGGTATAGGGAGCTGGGGGAGATAACTCCTCACTTGCTGGATTGCCCCTGAATGTCCCCGGCCTCACCCGCACTGGGCAGCCTTGGGTCACTACAGTGAGCACAGTGTCCTCATCAATGCCTTTCTTAGCAATAATGTCTCTCCTCTTTATACTCTGTAGCCGGGCTTCTCTGACTCTCTGGGGGGACCAGTGCTCCATCTTAGGGGGCTCCCCGCTGTCTGCAGCACATTTATCTTTCATTGCATTTAATTCCTGCTCAAACTGATCAATAGCTTCATAGATCTGCTCCTTCTTATTAACATCATTTTCCTGCTTTAATTCCTCCCGCAACTTGGAGATTCGCATTTGCAGCACAAACATTCCTTTCTGACCCATAAGCATTTGTTTCCGAACAGTAACAAAACTTTCCTTAGATTCACCAACCTCCATTTCCAAGGAACATCCTTCTCCAGGGTCCTGCTGTAGGCCTGACTCCAAACCCTGGACTTTCCTGAATCCTTGATCCCAGCTCCCATCACCTCCTCCTGGGTCAGATTCCATGCTGACTCCCAGCTGGGAGCTCACACACCCTGCTCCTCCGCCCGTATGAGCTGAACTGAGAAGCAGTCACATGACTCCCTGTCCCTCAGAGCTCACACTCTAATGTCTCCTCCACACTCACACACTGTTATTATACATTTATATAGCGCTGACATATACCACAGCGCTGTACAGAGCTCATAGAAGCAGTCACATGACTCCCTGTCCCTCAGAGCTCACACTCTAATGTCCCCTCCACAAATTAGAGTGTGAGCTCTAAGGGACAGGTCATGTGACTGCTTCTATGTGCTCTGTACAGCACTGTGGTATATGTCAATGCTATATAAATGTATAATAACAGTGTGTGAGTGTGTAGGAGACATTAGAGTGTGAGCTCTGAGGGACATGGAGTCATGTGACTGCTGCCATGTGCTCTGTACAGCGCTGTGGAATATGTCAGCGCTTTATAAATGTATAATAACAGTGTGTGAGTGTGGAGGAGACAGAGTGTGAGCTCCTGGGGACAGGAAGTCATGTGACTGCGCCTATGTGCTCTGTACAGTGCTGTGGAATATGTGGGCGCTCTGCTGATTGGAGGAGATGGGAGTAGTGAGCGAGCAGGGATGGTTGGCACGCCCCTTCTCCTGGGTGATTAGCACTGTCAGTCTAGGGGACACTTAGTGGAGCTTTACCCTGCAGAGCTGCACCGCCATGGAGCGCGTTCCCCCCGCCGTGCTAAATGAGCGTGACCCCGGTGTGGAGATGGCGGGAGGGAAATCTGCTGCACTCCCTACATATACATTATAGTAATGAAATAATGACTGCACACTCCTCTCCCATTCCGAGCGGTTACTCACTGCCTCCGTGCAGCCACCACAGAGAGTCGCCCCATGGCGCTCCATGGCCAGGAGGAGGGGGCGCAGCACTGCGGTAATAGCAGCATGTTGGTCATATTTCTGCCTATCGGCGCTCACCCTGATAGTGGCCCGGCATGAGCCCCATCACCAACGTTACAGATGTAACAGGCAGAACACCCCTTAAAGAAGATCCCTGGCCACAGCATCCAATAGGTAACAAAACCTTCATATTGGGGTTTCTTATTCAACAACAACACCCAGAGTTATGGACATCCAGCGAGTTGTGGGGCTAAATAAGTCATGAGTGGGGCTAGGTAGACAGCTGATGTGATTCTGGTGCTACACCTTTAAATGTGCCCCAAATATATTCATGACAAGCAGCTTAAAGGGTTAAGATTCTGGGCCTCACTCACAATGCTTGCTGACAGCATGGGGCTCATTGTGCCCCCCCTCACTTTCCCAAATAGATGGTCAACTGTGGGCAGGTTTGAAAGACTGTAAGAAACTGCTGCTGTGTTTACAAAGAACTGTAAGAGAAGGCTGCTGTGTTTACAAGGGACTGTTCGAGATTGCTGCTGTGTTTACAAAGGACTGAAAGAGAAGGCTGCTGTGTTTACAAGGGACTGTTCGAGATTGCTGCTGTGTTTACAGAGAACTGTAAGAACAGGCTTCTGTATTCACAAAGAACTGTAAGAGAATGCTGCTGTGTTTACAAAAGGCTGTTAGAGAATGCTGCTGTGTTTACAAAGGATGGCGAGAGAAGGCTGCTGTGTTTACAAGGACTTTTTGAGAATGATGTTGTGTTTACAAAGAACTGTAAGAGAATGCTGTTGTATTTGCAAAGGACTGTTGAAGAATGCTGCTGTGTTTACAAAGGACTGTAAGAAAGGCTCCTGTGTTTAGAAGGGACTGTTCAAGATTGCTGCTGTGTTTACAAATGGACTGTTCAAGATTGCTGCTATGTTTACAAAGAACTGTAACCGGCTGCTGTATTCACAAAGGACTGTAAGAGAATGCTGCTGTGTTTACAAAAGGCTGTTAGAGAATGCTGCTGTGTTTACAAAGGATGGTGAGAGAAGGCTGCTGTGTTTACAGAAAATTGTAAGAGACTGGTGCTTAGTTACAAAAGACTTTAAACAAATGCTGCTTTGTTTACAGTGGACTGTATGGCACTACTGCCACAGAGACTGTAAGAGGATGCTACTGTTTTTACATGAGACTGTATAAAATGCTGCTTTGTATACAGTTAAAAGAATACTACTGTGTTTATAAAAGACTGTAAGAGAATGCTCCAGTGGTTACAGGAGACCTTAAAAATGCTACTGTGTTTATCTAAACAGTTTGCCTCTTTTTTTTTTTTTCTTTTTTAAGAAAAGACTGTAAGAGAATGCTGCTGTGTTTACACGAGACAGTAGGAGAATTCAGATGTGTTTACTGTTCAGAGCACTGTTAGAAATTGTTGCATTTGAGTCCAAACAGAATGCTACTGTAAGAAACTGCTGCTGTAAGAGGATGCTACTGTGTTTTCATGAGACTGTATAAAATGCTGCTGTGTACACAGGAGGCTGTAAAAGAATAAAAGACTGTAAGAGAATGCTTCTGTGTTTACAGGAGACCTTAAAAATGCTACTGTGTTTATCAATTTCGCCTTTTTTTAACTGTAAGAGACTGTTGCCTGGTTACAGGAGCCTGTAAGGGAATGCTGCTGTGTTTACAGGAGACTGTAAGGGAATGCTGCTGTGTTTACAGGAGACTGTTAGAGAATGCTGCTGTGTTTACAGGAGACTGTAGGAGAATGCTACTGTGTTTACAGGAGACTGTTGTGTTTATAGAAGCCAGACAGAATGCTACTGTAAGAGACTGCTCCTAGATACATAAAACTGTTAAAATAATGATACTGTGTTTACAAAAGACTGTAAGCCCCCATTCATACCTGTACGGTACCCCATGCATTTCTGCGTTTGTGGCAGATGCAGCCTGCTGCATCCTGGCCGCAAACGCATCACATTAAACAGGGCTATCTATTAATAGCAGACGCAAACAAGAACGCAAAAAAATGTATACGCAAAATGGACTTCCTGCCGCAAAACGCTTGCTGCAAACGCGTCCAGACAAGTGTGAACGTAGCCTTAAGAGAATGATGCTGTGTTTGTTTTAGAGGACGGTAAGGCCCCTTTCACACCTAGGCATTTGCGTTAGAAAAGTCCTGCACGCTGCGTTTCCAACACGGCGCAAAAGCGACTCCATAGAAGTCTATGACAACGCAACACAAACGCAAGTAAAACGCAGCTCAGCGCAAAAGCTGAAAGGTGCCTAAGAAACTGCTGCCTAGTTGCAGAAAACAAAGAAAATGCTTTTGTGTTTACGGAAAACTAATTGAATGTTGCTGTGTTTATAGCTGTGTTTATAGGAGGCCATTAGAGATTTCTGCCTAGTCACATAAAACTGTAAAAGAGTGCTGCTGTGTTTACAAAAGACTGTAAGATAATAATGCTTTGTTTATGGAGGACCCACCACCTTCCTGAGCTCCTGGTGGCAGGTTTAGAGCTGAACAAAACCCAAAAATGTGACTTTTCTGGGTTTTGTTCTGTGCCCCCTGGGCATCCCAAATTGGTGTGTGAAACCCCCCAGTTTGCGCAGTAAATCTCTTTGCTGTGTTTACATCAGCGGGGCATCCCAATTCTCTTTTAGATTCCAGGCCGGCCGCTGGTGGGTTTTGTTCTGCTGTGTAACAATGTAGTGTGTAATGTACACAAAAAGTATAACAAGGACTGGATTGCCCCAGGGAAATGGACCTAAATCCTGGGTTTTGGTCCACTTTAGAAGCATCACAAATCAGCATTGTTAAGAGGGACCTAAAGTGATTTTGAACTGTAGGTCAGTTTTAAGAGAAGAAAACCATGTTGAAGCTGATGACGTCAGTCTGTCTTCGCACCATGATTGCGTAGAAATATGAAGGCCGAGCAGACATTAAAAAGCTCTGCATGTCGCCTTTAAGAGCCGCGCTCCCCTGCATTAATTTTTTATGCGGTGCGGCTCATTTTGCTTTATGGCCGCAATTAAGCTGGAAGTAGCGATAGCGGCGCCTGCGCTGCGCTGTAAATCGCTCCGCCGCAGCAGATTGCTTTATTACGGGACCCGCGTGCATCCAATTGGAGGCGCGGTGGCTGGGGCCCCCCCAGGGAGGGCGGGACCACAATTAAAAATATAATTTAAATGTTAATTAATTACATTCATTTTCTAAACTGGGAAGAGTTCATTTATTATTTCCAACACCCAACTATCATATCCCTTGTCGTTAAACTCCTCCCGCCAACGCCGGCCCTGCTTGTGTGAGGCGCAAGCGCCGCGAGGCTCTGTCTGTACTGGTCTGTCTCATGAAGCCAATCGGGCCACTGGAAGCTAATGACATCACTGGGCTGTGCCAGTGATGTCACACCTCATTAGAGATAAGATTTAAAGTGGACCAAAAGCCACCATGATCGGAATTTATAAGATTCCCGGGCCGATCGATTCCCTCCCCCAGGGGCATCCAAAATCAGGATGCCCTGATGTGTGAAACCCCCCAGGTCGCCCCTTACACTTACCTTGCTTCTCGGCCCAACGGAGCATGCGCGAGCCGCGGTCGCATCCCTGCTATCCCCCTAGCAGCCATTTGTGAATGGCTGGCGTGGGCAGCTCCCTGTTAGAGGGAAGCAGGGGAGTGAGCTGATTGTACGCCGTAGACCCGGGAAGAGTTAACTTTGACGATCTGGGGGGTTTCACACAGCGGGGCATCCCGATTTTGGATGCCCCGGGGGGGGGATTGATCGGTCCGGGAATCTTATAGATTCCAGGGCCAATTGCGCTGGTTTTTGGCCCACTTTAAAGCTGATCTCTAATGAGCCCAGTGATGTCATTAGCAGTGGCCTGATTGGCTTCATGGTAGAGACCAGTACCTTGAACCAAAACCCAGGATAGTTAAAATCCTGGGTTTTTGTCCACTTTAAGCCCCTCACTGCCCAGCAAGACAGAGAAGCCCTCTGGAAACCGTACTTCGTCTTTACTATCTGCCTGTCGCATTTGTCTCTTGTAAATAAAGTTGCATCGAAAGCAGGATTCTGAACTGCTAAATGTAGCATTTTACTTCCTGGTTTTTATTTGGGTGTAGGTGGGTGGGCCGTTGTATTTTATGGGCGGAGTTATATATGTATATTTTTTATTAGCATATATGTCAGCATTTTATTTCTATTGGCTACAAAATACATGCGTTAGGGGGTTGGTTATCTTTGCGACACCTAAGGTTTCCTGTTGCTCCAACACAGCGATGACCACACATCCTCCATCTGACCAACAAATATATCAACTGACCTTCACCCTGAAAAAGAGTCTATCTTATATGTTTCCCCCACCCTGTACATACAGATTGCCCACATTAATCCGGACCTTCACCCTGAATAAGAGCCTGTCTTATATGTTTCCCCCACCCTGTACATACAGATTGCCCACATTAATCCGGACCTTCACCCTGAATAAGAGCCTATCCTATATGTTTCCCCCACCCTGTACATACAGATTGCTCACATTAACCCGGACACTCACCCTGAATAAGAGCCTATCCTATATGTTTCCCACACCCTGTACATACAGATTGCTCACATTAATCCGGACCTTCACCCTGAATAAGAGCCTATCTTATATGGCACCCCACCTGTTCTCAGGCCTCCCTTTGGCGCCCCCCTGACATGCTGCACCCGGGGCACGTGCCCCCCCTGCTCCCCCCAGCTACCCCCCTGCCCTAGAGTCAATCCTTCTGGTAGGTCCCAGTCTGACGCTGATGAGGGAACAGTAAGGTGAGATGGTGAATAGCTCCCCCTCCTCCATACACCTACCTCTGTCCAGGCTCAGATCTCTCTGAGGGATCCCAGAGGACCCTCTCATTGGAATATCTGCATCTAACAGCAAGGGTGCCTGTCTCTTTAAGAGAATTCTATGGTGCCTGGAAGTCCTAGAAGTTTCCTGGGCGCTGCCAGCTGTCTCCTCTGTGACGGGCGCAGACTGATGTGCTGGCACGCGCCTATCTCCCCCGCCACATATGTACCAACACCCCGCCGCCTGCAAAGCCAAAACACTGCGCCAACCGCGGCCAGGTATCCACTCTGGCACCAACACCCATCTGTCACTTACAGGACCAACAACAGAGCTTATTAGACACAGGAAGAGACCGGGGAAAAAGAGAGAGCTGGATATATGGAGGAGAGGGGGGAGAGAGCTAAGAGAAATAGAGGAAAGAGAGAGCTGGATATATGGAGGAGAGGGGGGAGAGAGCTAAGAGAAATAGAGGAAAGAGAGAGCTGGATATATGGAGGAGAGGGGGGAGAGAGCTAAGAGAAATAGAGGAAAGAGAGAGCTGGATATATGGAGGAGAGGGGGGAGAGAGCTAAGAGAAATAGAGGAAAGAGAGAGCTGGATATATGGAGGAGAGGGGGGAGAGAGCTAAGAGAAATAGAGGAAAGAGAGAGCTGGATATATGGAGGGGCGGGGGGAGAGAGCTAAGAGAAATAGAGGAAAGAGAGAGCTGGATATATGGAGGGGAGGGGGGAGAGAGCTAAGAGAAATAGAGGAAAGAGAGAGCTGGGAGAAATAGGAAAAAGAGAGAGATAGATGGGCAGACAGGGGGAAATAGCAAGCTAAGAGAGACAGGAGGAAAGAAAGAGAGAAACCTCTAAGAGAGGCAGGGGAAAAGAAAGAGAGAAACATCTAAGAGAGACACTGGGAAGATATTAAAGAGAGCTAAAGGAGAGAAAAGAAAGAGAGAAACATCTAAGAGAGGCAGGGGAAAAGAAAGAGAGAAACCTCTAAGAGAGGCAGGGGAAAAGAAAGAGAGAAACATCTAAGAGAGACACTGGGAAGATATTAAAGAGAGCTAAAGGAGAGAAAAGAAAGAGAGAAACACCTAAGAGAGACAGGAGAAATAGAAAGAGAGAAACATCTAAGAGACAGCGAGAAGATATGAAAGAGAGCTAAAGGAGAGAAAAGAAAGAGAGAAACATCTAAGAGAGACAGGGATACAATTAAAGAGAGCTAAGAGACACAGCAGAAAAGAAAGAAAGAAACATCTAAGAGAGACAGGAGAAATAGAAAGAGAGAAACATCTAAGAGACAGCAGGAATATATGAAAGAGAGCTAAAGGAGAGAAAAGGGATAAAATTAAGGAGAACTAAGAGAGACAGGAAAATAGACAGACAGAGAACTAGAAGAGACAGCAGTAAAGAAATAGAGAGAGAGCTAAGATAGAAGGGAAAAAAGAAAAAGCGAGAACGGAGAGACAGAATTCAAAGTCAAAGCTGGAGAGAGAGAGCGAGAAAGAAAGCCATCAAGACAAAGACTCAGAGCAGTTTGGCCTCAGGGTCCTGGGTTAGCAGACCCTATTCCTGGTTCCCGGGCTGGTTGGCTTATGAGGGCCATGTTTCAAGAAGAGAGTTTTTTAGGAGAATATTTTCTGCATTTGCATATTTTATTCGCAAATGCGAGATTCTATGCGGAGGAATTAAGGTCGGCTGAATCGGACGAGAGAACCTTTGAATATTTTCTCAGTGTGCTGCTCCATTTGCTGTGTGGTGATGGGTCCCTGGCACCCTGTGCTGCAGAGGGCCTTTGCTTTTGGATCACCTGGGCATTGGGCAGTGGGTGAGGAAGGGTGGCCCAGCTGACAGCACAGGGGGGTAAGGTGAGCGTGGTGCAGTGGTGTTGCGGGGGTTAAGGTGAGCAGTGGTGCAGTGGTGGTGCTGGGTTTAAGGTGAGTGGTGGCGCAGAGGTTAAGGTGAGCGGTGCTGAAATGGTGGCACGGGGGGTTAAGGTGGTGCAGGGGTTAAGGTAAGTTGGCACCAGGGTAAGGTGAGTGGTGGCGCAGGGGTTAAGGTGAGCGGTGGTGCAGGGGTTAAGGTGAGCGGTGGTGCAAGGGCTAAGGTGATAAGTGACGCAGTGGTGGTAGCGCTGGGGTTAAGGTGAGCATGGCACAGTGTTGGCACCGGGGTAAGGTAAGCGGTGTTGCGTGGATTGACGTGAGCGGTGGTGGCGTGGGAGTTAAGGTGAGCATAGCACAGTGTTGGCGCTGGGCTAAGGTGAGCAGTGGTGTAGCAGGGTCGCAGGGGTTAGGGTGAGCATGGAACAGTGTTGGTACTGGGGTAAGGTGAGCAGTGGCGTAGGGGTTAAGGTGAGCATGGCACAGTGTTGGCGCCGGGGTAATTTGAGCATGGCACAGTGTTGGCACCGGGGTAAGTTGAGCATGGCATAGTGTTGGCACCGGGTTAAGGTGAGCAGTGGTGCAGCGGTGGCATGGGAGTTAAGGCAAGCATGGCACAGTGTTGGCGCGGGGTAAGTTGAGCATGGCACAGTTTTGGCACTGGGTTAAAGTGAGCAATGGTGCAGCAGTGGCGTGGGGGTTAAGGCAAGCATGGCACAGTGTTGGCACCGGGTTAAGGTAAGCAGTGGTGCAGCGGGGGTTAAGGTGAGCAGTGGTGCAGCAGTGGCACCGGGGTAAGGTGGTCAGTGGTGCAGCGGGGGCGCCGGGGTAAGGTGAGCAGTGGTGCAGCGGTGGCACCGGGGTAAGGTGGTCAGTGGTGCAGCGGTGGCGCTGGGGTAAGGTGAGCAGTGGGGCAGCGGTGGCACCGGGGTAAGGTGGTCAGTGGTGCAGCGGGGGCGCCGGGGTAAGGTGAGCAGTGGTGCAGCGGGGGCGCCGGGGTAAGGTGAGCAGTGGTGCAGCGGGGGGCGCCGGGGTAAGGTGAGCAGTGGTGCAGCGGGGGCGCCGAGGTAAGGTGAGCATGGCACAGTGTTGGTGCCAGGTTAAGGTGAGCAGTGGTGCAGCGGTGGCGCCGGGGTAAGGTGGTCAGTGGTGCAGCGGTGGCGCCGGGGTAAGGTGAGCAGTGGTGCAGCGGTGGCGCCGGGGTAAGGTGGTCAGTGGTGCAGCGGTGGCGCCGGGGTAAGGTGAGCAGTGGTGCAGCGGTGGCGCCGGGGTAAGGTGAGCAGCGGTGGCGCAGGGGTTAAGGTGGTGCAGTGGTGCCGGCGGTTGTAATTACGCCGGTGTACGGTAAGTTGTCAATGCGCATTATTGGGAGAATGGATGTCAATGGCATCGCACCGCCTGCGCCTCTCTATCTCTGTCAATGATTCAAAGACATGATTTATGGGAGCGCTCCGACTTTTGGGATCATCCATCAGCCGCCGCTTCACTATGGGGCTCCGGGTTGTAAATCATACGGAAGGGTTGTCAGTCACCGCCATTAACCCCTTCCACCCGCCGTGATTTACTGCCGCTGCTGCCATGGGAAATCCATAACGCTGTTACACATCTCGCCGCTGCACATCCTATAATGGGAAACAAAGTACCCCCGGCCCTCACCCCCTGCTTCTCCCATCCATCCAATCAGCTCTCTGCATGCCAGCCAGGCTTCTTAAAGGGGTCACCTGTGATAATGAAATGCTGTTATATGATTGGCTACAGATAAAGAAACATGTGACTAATATACTTTACAAAGCAGAAAGTGACAGGGCTGAGTATCCTGATGAGAAGGAAGGGGGCAGCTTGCGTCTGCTGGCAAAGCTTTCAAGCACAGTGCTGTTTCTTGAGATACGCCAATCACACGCGTCCAGTGGCTCACAATTACTCAGATATCTGGATAGAACGGACGCTGCTGATTGGCTGAGCGGTTTATGTAGGAACCAGGAAGAGGTTAGATTCCAGGGGGATACACACAACCAGGCCCTGCCAGACAGGAGCAACAACAGCCAAGTCATTTTCTGGGATGTTGTCCCTCTTTAAAGCGCACCAATACCTGGGAATTTGCCCTTCCCTGGGGTATCTTAATTTGGGATGCCCCGCTCTGTGAGACCACCTGGAATCACTTATATACTCATCTTTCTGGCAATCTCACAGACCAGAACCTGGGAGAATTGCAGAGTTGCAGTCCACCTTAAAGTGGACCAAAACCCACCTCTATCGGCCCTAGAATCTATAAGATTGATGGGCTGAACGATTGCCCCCAGGGGCATCAAAAATCATCCAGCTTTGGGAAACCCCCCAGGTGGCCCCATTCACTTACCTTGTTTTCCGGTCCCAGGGTGTGTCTAAGAACAGCGGCCTCATCCCCACCATCCCTCTAGCAGAGCGCATGCCCACGCAAGGCATTTGTGAATGGCCAACGCGGGCACGCTCCCTGTTAGAGGGAAGCGGAGGATGCGGCCGCCAGCGTGCTCGGAACCGGTGCTCTTAGACGCGCTGTGGGACCAGGAAGATGTGAGCTGGTCTCGGCGTCCTGGAGGGTTTCACGCAGTTCTGGGGGGGAAAGGACCAAAATCCTGGGTTTTAGTCCACTTTAACTAAAGGTGCATTCCCGTTTGGTTGTTAAACATTTTCGACTATAGACCTGCTTTAACTTTCCTCCTGGAGTTCTACTTTAACATTCCCGAATGAGGCGATGCAACATGCTCTCACCTCTCCTAGTAAAGCACAAAGCGCGGCCCTGCGCCGGTTTAGACACTCACTGACTTATTTATGATGTAAATTTAGGCGGCGGAGCCGGCGCTGGCGGGATAAACAGATGTGACAGCCATTACTAACGGCGGCGGCGGTGGGACCAGAGAGCTTATGGGACGTAAAACTCCATCTGTGGATCGTATTTATGGTAACGCGCTGGGCTGAGCGGCCTCCCGCCATCACAGTGTGGGACAGGGATGAACCAATCGGAGCTCTGCTTTAAAGCTGACGTCTCCTGGCATGATGAACACTCTTAAAGCGGACCTTCACCCCGGCTAAGAGTCAATTTTGTATGTTTCCCTCACCCCCCTACATACAGATTGCCCACATTAAAAACCTACCTGCACCTGTTGCATTCTTTTAACCTTTTACCATCCAAGGTGGTGGCTCGTGGAGTTTCAGGCCGCCTGCAGAGTGTCTTCTGGATATGCCACTCTGCATTCTGGGATTGCTAACCTCAGTTCTGCTGTGAAGCACATCTAGAACCCGCCCCCCCCTCTCCTCTCCTCAGTATGTGATGCTTCTGAGTCAAGATGGCGGTGCCCGTATCCTAGAGACCTGAACAGAGTTGCAGCGCAGTGGGGGAAAGAAACTTTAGATGCTGGGGAATAGTTTAAGGGTTTGGGCTTTTCATTAAATGATTCTGAAAAACATCCAGAATTGTCACTATCCTGGATTGTTTCAGCATCCTGATTTAAAGGGAAACCCACAGATAGCCCATAAAAAAACAACCTTTTACTGGTCCTATGGTGCATGTGTGGGCTCTTGTCCAACCAGTGGCAATGTCATGCATATTAATGATTGGCACTAGACATAGAGCTCGGCAGCAGTAATCTGGAGTTATCTTTAGACATGGGCGTGCTCCTGCCCCCAGCCTATCTGATTGGTTAGGTGTGGGAGCATGTCACGGCTCAGGGATGCTGGGGATGCAACCAGAAAAGTTTACACCTCCAGAGCAAAGAGAAGTTTTGTGGTGACCTGGGGTTGGGGCTATTTCACACAGTGCGGCATCCTGATTTGAGATGCCCCAGGGGAAGGCCAGAAGAAAGACTCCTGGGCCAGGTTTTGTTCCGCTTTAAAGAGCCTTCCTGCCTAGAAATTATTGGAGAATGAGTGTATTGTGTGTACCAGCCACTTTGCCGCCGGTCTAATGGCTCTCGGTGAATCCTGGGAGGGTGACTTATCTTATGTAAGAGGCAATAGTGAGTCACAAGACAGGTCACAGCTCCGCCCACTTTTCCTGCTGGTGCTGCTCTGTAGTTTACATTGTGCCAGCAGTCCTTTCCCCCGGGGCACTCTGATTAGGGGTGCCCTGCTGTGTGAAACCCCCCAGATCGCAGATGCCAGCTCACCTCTTCCCAGTCCTACGGCGAATCGCGGCCGCTCATCCAATCAGTGTGCTCAGAGCCGCTGATGTCACGTCATCTAAGGCTAAGGTGGGTGGCTCCGAGCGCCCTGGTGGCCTCATCCCCCGCTTCCCTCTAACAGGGAGTGTGTCCACGCCGGCCATTCACAAATGCCTGCTAGGGATAGCGGGGATGCGGCCACCGGGAAGCAAGGTAAGTGTATGGGGCAACCTGGGGGGTTTCACACAGCTGGGCATCCCGATTTTGGATGCCCCGGGGGGAGGGAATCGAATAGATTCCCGGGCCGATTGGCGTGAGTTTTGGTCCACTTTGCCGAGCTTTGTGTTACAAGGTTCATATTGGGGATCTACATGGGCACTAAAGTGAGCTAACCTGCTCCCTCATGCCATCACTGAGCCCTGCATTAGAAATACGCTCCAGCCAATGGGGGGCAGGATACAGCTGCCCATGTGGCAGCCTCACCTCACAATAGGGGGTGCGCTTCACTGCAGTGTGCAGCTGTTTCTTGTCTCCGTCATACAGAGCTCTATGTGCATGAGAGAAGTATCTCCTAAATTTGGGTTTGGGGCCCTGCAGTTGTGTCAGGACAATACAGACATGAAAGCCTTTATAGGCCTCGCAGGAACGCTATTCTAATGGGGCGCCCGGGTCAGGATTATTATTATTGTTATTATCAATAATAATGTTTATTACTATAGCCATCATCTTCCGTAGCGCTTTACAAGGCAGGATGGATGCGCTTGAGGCGCTCGGCTCCCTTCCTGGATTAAACATGGCGGTGCGCCCGCTCTCTCCGTGTGATTTTACCGTATATACACAGAGCCGGGCTCCGCCCAGGTGCCATTTTTTAGCAGGTGCCAGAGAATAACAATTCATGGCGGGGAGGAAGAAAGACTTTTCTTCCATGATGGCAGAACAAAAGAATGATGAGCGCCCGACGCTCGTTGATCATCGGCGCTATTTGTCAGGCAACGGCGGCGTGCACTGTACCTTGCGTGGGGCTGGGATGCCTTACTCCCATAACACGCCATTGTAATTAATCTCCATTCCCCCATGTGCCGGAGCCACGCCGATGATGCTGTATTGTTTACCGCCATCATCGAGCGGCAGAGGAGGCGGCCTTACGCTGAGCTGTCAATCCGTCATGGCCGCTGACATAACAGCTGTTTCAAGTTGCCATCATCGAGGTCTTTTTTGGCGGCCATTCTGGTAGTTCTTCAGGACAGGGCTGGATTAAGTGTTGTGGAGGCCCCTGGGCACAAAATCTGGTGGGGGCCCCACATACAGTATTATTTATTCCTTTAAAATAATAGTCCAGCCAAGTAACTGATTGATGGTTGTCTGGCACCCGCCCACTTACTGAAACGTTAGATCGAGTCTCTTGTGAGACGGAATAGCCACCCATGACGCTGCAGAAGCCTGCTTTTACCTCCACGATGATGTCAGAGATTGCCATGTGACAGGCATTGTGCTTTATACACAAGCTGCTGCTGCCTGTCCTGAGCCTTAATGGTGCCCATCTGGGCCATTTATCCACCATGTAAATAAAGCAGCCCTAATAGTCACATGCTACGAGAGATCTAACCCTTGTCCATCCGCTAATGCATTGTCACGAGAGATCTAACCCTTGTCCATCTGCTAATGCATTGTCGCAAGAGATCTAACCCTTGTCCATCCGCGAATGCATTGTCACGAGAGGTCTAACCCTTGTCCATCCGCTAATGCATTGTCACGAGAGGTCTAACCCTTGTCCATCCGCTAATGCATTGTCACGAGAGGTCTAACCCTTGTCCATCCGCTAATGCATTGTCACGAGAGATCTAACCCTTGTCCATCCGCTAATGCATTGTCACGAGAGATCTAACCCTTGTCCATCCGCTAATGCATTGTCACGAGAGATCTAACCCTTGTCCATCCGCTAATGCATTGTCACGAGAGGTCCTGACCCTGGCAGCGTGCCTGTTCCCGTAAAGTGAAAATAATGTGTCATTCACTTCTTCCACCACCAGATGGCACATGGACCTATGGTTAGTAGGCCTTCCCACAGGCCATGCTGCATAGCCAAGGAAGCCTGCCTCGAACTCTTTTCAGCACGCACTCAATGCAGACATGTGGCTAAAATGTACGGCAGACATCACCCCTCATACCATCATTTTGCACCCAGGTTTCCAGATGGGGCCTATTCCAAGGTATGTGCCTACTCAGTTTGTTTTTTCAGTGGCAGTTAACACCCTGAAGGAATCCCGTTGTCTTATCCACAAATGACTTCCTTTTCAAATAATGCTTCAGATGTAGACATGCGGCCGCAATGAACACACAAGGAAGCCTGATCTCCTGACCCTGCCGCCCCTGATCCTGTCATTTTTCAGGTGTGGCCCTATACCAGCCATGAGCCTGTTTCAGGGGCTTTCTTCCGTGGCAGTTACCACCCTGAAAGAATCCTGATGCCTTGTTTTCTTTTGAAATAATGCTCGAGATGTAGACATGCAACGACAATGAACACACAAGGAATCTGGATGCCCTGACCCCACCAGCCCACGCTGGGACCCTACCTAATGCATGGGCCTACTCAATTTGTTTGGCAAACAAGTTAACAAATTGAAAAATTCCTGTTGCCTTGAACGTATATTACATTCTTTTCAAATAAAACTTCAGATGTAGATATGTGGCCACAATGAACACACATCCTGCCACCACCGATCCTGTCATTTTTTAGATGTGGCGCTATCCAAGCCATGAGCCTACTTCACAGGCTTCATTCAGTAGCATTTATCATCCTGAAAGAATCCTGTTGCCTTGACCCCGTATTACTTTCCATTGAAATAATGCTTGAGATGTAGACATGCTGCCGCAATAAACACACAGGGGATCCGGATGCCCTGCCCCCCCCAACCCCCGTTCCCGTCATTTTGCACACAGGTTTACAAATGGGGCCCTATCCAAGGCATGGGCTTTCTTTTTTCACAGATGCAGGCATATGGCCACAGTGAAAACACTTTGACAGTATTACTATTATTATTTTACACACAGGTTTCCAGATGTGGCACTATTTTAGGCATAGGCCCAATTCACAGGCTTCCTCCTGAAGAAATCCTGTTGCCTTCAGACCCAGGCATTCAGCTGAACTGACAATGAATCCTGATGTCCTGACCCCCACCCCGATCCCGTTATTCTGCACACAGGTCCAGATGTGGCCCTTTCCAAGGCATGGGCACCATTCACAGGTTTCCTTCAGTGGCAGTTACCACCATAAAGGAATCCTGTTGCCTTGACTTTATTTATTTTTTTTATTTCAATATTTTTATTGAAGTTTTGAGTTTTCAACAGTACAGATATTTGAAGTTTATGCATTATAAAGCCATCCCACGCAGGGGAGGCAAAGGGAAAAACTAACATTCTATGTTGCATAAGATTATACAGTGATCATACTGATGTTTTAACAATCCATAATGCATACAGAGCGAAGAAGAAACTGACAAAATAAAGGACATTCAACATTCTAGCATGACCATCTTGACCTGAGACGTGTTTATGTCCAGTCTGAAACCATGCAGGTCGCGGGATCCCAGACCCCACGGCCCGCATCGCCACATATAAGCCCGCCGCCCCGCGGCCTCCATGACGGGCCTGCAGGACCATCAGGCATGGTCAAGCGCACTGACAGGAAAGAGGTGCTGAAAACCTATTAGGATCATATTTTTAAAGGGAGGAAAAGACAAAGAACTGGGGGGGGGGAGGGTGAAGGGGGAGGGAGAGGAAGGATCGGGGAGGAGAGGGAAGAAGGGTCGAGGTGCTCCCGTACTCCACCAGCCAACGCGTATGATCACTACAGCCTCTGTGGGGGTTCGCCAGGCCAGGCAAATCTTATCCAGGGCTCCCATATTGAGAAGAATTTATCGTAGGAGTCGGTCAGAATACTAGATAATCTTTCGTTGATGAGGAACCCTTTCATTCTAGTCGACACCTCTGAGATTGGGGTAAATAGCTTTTTCCAGGCTTTAGCTATGGCCTGCTTAGCCGCTAAGAGAAGGTAGACAAAAAGTCTGTGCTGTTTGCTGGTGAGCTCCTGGGGCTTGCAGTGCAAAAGGGCAACCCAGGGGTCTTTTCTCATGCTGGTTTGGAAAATTCCATTAGCCAGCCTATATACCTGGTTCCAGAAGTGGGCTAACATGGGACAAGTCCACCACATGTGCAGGAAGTCCCCTTCCGCACTGCAGCCCCTAAAGCACATCCTGGTTTGCACCGGGAACATCCTGCTCAGGCGGCCCGGCACCAGGTACCAGCAAAGCCCCGGTTTGCCCCGGGAACATCCTGCTCAGGCGGCCCGGCACCAGGTACCAGCAAAGCGTTACCTTATAGGCCGTTTCAACCGTCAGGATATTGATTGAGCATTTAGAGATGTTGGACCATATCTCCGGCCATCCCCTATCACTCTGACATGGGCCCAGGTCTTTCTCCCAGCTACCAACATACCCATGTGTCTCCAGTCCGGCTACATTTAATGCCGAGTATATTAAGGAGATTATCCCTCTCTGGAAAGGGTTAATAGCATAATTCCTCAAAGGGGGTCCGCACCCGAAAGGGGGATGCAGTTTTGTCAGGTGCAGGATCCAGTGTCTTAACTGAATGTAGCTAAAGTATTCCCTGCCGGGGACACCATACTTCTCTTGCAGATCCTGAAAAGACCCGAACCCCCTAGCAGGTCCACTATCTTGTAAATGCCCCGATCCTGCCACCATTTAAAGGCCAGTCTATTCTGCTCTCCTGGAGGGAAGTTAGGGTTATCCCATAAATGAACCGGGGGGGTATGAGGGGACACCAGAGAAGCTGAATGCCTCACTGAGTCCCACACGGCAAGGGAGTGTTTCATTTAACGGGCTGAGCGTCTTGGGCCTATGTCCCTGATCCATCCAGAGCAAGCTATCAATAGGTATTGGCACACAGTTGGGAAGTTCTAGGAAAATCCACATTGGGGGCCTGAGAGGGACCAAGTGAGCAATCTGAGCGGCTTTATAGTACTTGTGTACGTCGGGCACCCCCAGTCCCCCTTGGTTTTGTGGGATAGCCTAGTGCGCTTGGACACCCTCGGGCGCCCTGTAGACCATATGAAGGCCAAGATCCTCCTTTGCATCACCCGAAGCATATATATCGGAATCTTTACAGGTAGTACTCTGAAGAAATAGAGCAGCTTCGGGAGTATGGACATTTTAACCGCGTTAATGCAGCCTATCCAAGAGATCGGGTACGTTTTCCAGACCTCCATTAGGCGGATTAAGGATTTGAATAAAGGAGGATAGTTGGCCTCATACAGGTCGGAGTACTTAGCAGAGATGTGCACCCCTAGATACGGGAGTGGCTCAGGTGTCCAGCGAAAAGGGAAACTAGCCTTAATCTGGTCATTATTAATCGTTAGGCCCGAGATTCGAGCAAACTGGTCCAGAATTTTATATAAGTTCGGGAGTGAGGTGGTCGGCTGGGTGACAGCGATCAGAGCATCATCCGCGAAAAACATGGCCTTATGATGGACGCCCGCCACCTCCAATCCCTTTTTTAGTGGAGTTCCTAATTGCTAGACCCAGCGGCTCTATGGCCAGAATAAAGAGAAGAGGGGGTTAAGGGGCATCCCTGCCGGGTTCCCCTGTGAATACCGAATGGCCCAGAGGTAAAGCCCAGGTATCTCACTTGAGCTGCAGGGGCCGTGTAGAGGGCTTGTATCCACTCAAGGAACCGTTACCCAAAGCCCCACTTACGGAGTACCCACATTAGGTAGTCCCAAGATAGGGAATCGAATGCTTTCTGTATATCAAGTGAGAGAAGAAAGGCCGGGATGCCCCTGGAGTGGGCGTGGTGGACCAGATGTGCGACTCTCCTAACACTGTCCCCAGCCTGTCGAGCTGGGACAAAGCCCACCTGGTCCCCGTGTATGAGGTCAGCCACGAAAGTGTTCAGTCTGGCCGCTAGGACCTTGGCTAAAAGCTTCACGACGATGTTTACCAAGGATATTGGTCTATAGTTGGGGAATAGTAGGCTGTCTTTATCTGGTTTGGGGATCATACATATGTCCGCTAGGAGCGAACTAGGGCTAAGCGAGGAGTCCGTGCATAGAGCATTGAACAGGTTTGATAAATGCGGGGCTAGGATGGGGGCAAACTTTTTGTAATACAGGCCGCTAAACCAGTCTGGACCTGGGGTCTTAGAAGCCCGCAGGGACTTAATAGCCAGCAGCACCTCACAAGGTGTTATGGGCGCCTCCATCTTGTCCACAAACCTCTGCTCGATATTGGGTAGGTCAACACCCTCAAAGAATTCATCCAACTGAGCTGGATTTACGTTTGCTGGGGACGCATAAAGGGCTGACAGAAAATCCCCAAAGGCCCAAACAACCTTATTAGGGTCGGCCGTGACACCACCCGAGTCAAGCTTCAGTTTTATAGGCTGACGCCTATCGAGGTCAGCAGCCCTTAGCTTGCGGGCTAGCATTGTGTCCGGCTTGTTACCCCAGCATAAAATTTCTGTTTCGACCATCTGAGTCTTTTCTCAGCTCGGTCATCGAGGAGCATGTTGAGCTCTGTGTGCAGCTTATCTACAGCCCTCCTATTCCTGGTGCTCGGGTTCCCCCTCCACTGCAGCTCCGCCTGCTCAAACTTCAGAGTCAGGTCTCTTGTTCTCCGTTGCCTTTCCCATTTTTCGGCTGAGGCTATGGAGATAATGTTCCCTCTCATGGTGGCCTTTTGGGGAGGAGACCGAATTCGTGTTGTGCGTAAAGTATTCCTGTAAAGCAACCTGAATTTTAGAGCAGGTGGAACCAATTGATAAAAGAGAGTCGTTGAGCCGCCAGTTGTAGGAGTGCTTAGTGGTGACCAGGAGGTCAAATACAGCCATTACTGGATTGTGGTCAGACCATGCTGTAATGTAAATTTTGGAATCAATAATGGCGGGTAGCACAGATTGGGGGACCAGTAAGAGGTCTATCCTACACAATGTGCCGTGCGGGTTGGAATAAAACGTAAAGTCGTGAGTTCTGGGGTTCATTTCTCGCCATACATCACATAGGCTGTAGTGGTTAAGGAGATCACGAAAAGTCGTGGATTGAGCGTCTGAGGTCGGTAGGGCTGTTCCCAGCTGCCCAGTGCGCCGTCTGTCCAGCCCAGGATGGATTGTCAGGTTTGAATCCCCTCCCAGGAGCAGGGTCCCATTGGTATTGTTCTGGAGGACCGACAATAAATGTTTGAAGAAACAAGTCTGGAAGGTGTTGGGGGCATAATATGTGACCAGGGTAATCTCCACATCATAGAGGGTACCCTGCAATATGAGATATCTACCCGTAGGGTCTGAAATCTCTTTGGAACAAATAAAAGTGAGGCCCTTGCAGAGGGCAATTAGTACTCCCTTTTTTTTTCCCTAGCACAAGCAAGGTAGGGCAAGGGGAAATGACCACTCAGATAGTTAGGTTTGGAACTAGTGGAAAACCTAGTTTACTGCAAGAAAATGATGTCGGCTTTACAGGATTTATAGTAATGTAGGGCCTTATTGAGCTTGGCGGGTACATTAAAGCCCTGGACATTATGCAATATAACTTTAATATTTAACCCGACCATGGCGACCCTGATGGTGAGGCTCAATAATAACCGGCCTAGTGGAGCACGGGAGGACCATGGGGAGGGAGAGGGGGAGCAAACAAGGTGTAAATGGAGAGCTGAGGTGGGGGTGGGTAAACAGGAATAACATGAACAACATGAATAAGACCAAAGTAAAACACTGTGGACCAATATGCATCGAAGTACCACATAGGGTCCCCTCTAGGTTCTGCAGTAGCAGAAAAAGGTCCATCGACCAAGGCCACACATGGCCTCAGTTGGACCATTTGACAACTTGTCTGATAGGGGGTACACCCCGGAGGCACAGGGCAAAACAGTGAGGTAAAAATTGTCATCTTTTAGCGTAAGTAACCCAGCATATAGCAAAACTAATTAACGTAATGTAAAATAGCATAAGGAAACAGCAGAGAACAACACAGCGCAATCTACGCTTCCAGCTTGTAGAGAAGGTTTAAATTTGGGAGTCCATGCCGGCGGGCCCGCACGGCCACCAACAGGCGTCGCGGCCCAACCCAGCAAACCGGCGTGGAGTCCGAGACAACATCGTAAACTAAAACTTAGGCGGGGGGCCCAATCTTGAAAACTAAAGCGGCCCATCTGCCACACGGGCGAGCCGTCGCTGAGGAGCCCAAACTGATCCATCCAGGGCATTGGAGCCGTCATGACATCGCCCTCCCCAGCGCCCCCCCCCCCCCAGGGTCAGCACGCAGCGGGTCCGCATCGGGGAACCCGGCCAACCGAGGGTGGGGGGGAGGCCAAGGCCAAATAGGGGGGGCAACCGGGCACCCCCGAGGGATCCAACCCCCCCGAAGGGGGAAGACAGGAGCAGGACACAGGCCCAGCCGCCATTCTGGAAATTCAAAACGTTAAGAGCATTTAAAACATTCAAAAATCTTTTGAAAAACTTTCAAGGAGGGGAGTCACTCAGAATCAGACAAATCACCAATGCAACAGGCCGAGTCCTCATCCCGGAGCCGGGCCAGACCCCGAGGGATGTCCGGCAACTTGGTCTTTCTTCCTGCGGACGCGCACCTTCTCCCACAAGGGCTGGAACGTTGGTCGTCTAGGAGCCTGCCGAGCGGCCACCCCGGACGTGCGGACAGGATAATCAGAGGAGGTCAGGCCTAAGTCCCTCAGGATGTTCAACAATTCCTCCGGGGAATCGGCCAAGTGCTGACGGCCTGCGTAGGTGAATGCTAGCTTGAAGGGAAAGCCCCAGACGTATTCTATGTTGTGGCTCCTAAGAATTTCCAGGCCGGGCTTCATGGCTCTTCTCCGCTGCAGGGTTTGTGGGGCGACATCCGGAAAAATCTGGTAGCGGTGGTTCTGGCGGTCCCCCTTTTCTTTGGCGGCCATCAGGATCGTTTCCTTAGTGCGGTAGAAGGTTGGTTTGACAACAATGTCCCTGAGGAGGCCTTTGGATCTTTTAGGGCCCAATGCCCTGTGAGCACGATCCAGTTCCAGGGGGTCAATAGGCATGGAGGGGATCAATTCTTGTAGGAGAGCCGTAACAGTAGCTGGCACGTCCTCTATCGATTCTGGGAGGCCTCAGATGCGGATGTTGACCCTTCTGGACCTGTTCTCCAGGTCTTCTAATTTTTGCTGTAGTGAGGTCATATCTTCCTGGAGGGCCGCCGACTCAGACCCCCTGTGTTCCAGGGCCACTACTACGTCGTCCATCTTATCTTCCAGCACGCTGGTTCTGTTGCCCAAATCTTTGATTTCACTAAAGAAACTGGTTGAAAGTTGGGTCACAGCAGCTGCCAGCTCCTGCTGGAGTAAAACTTTAAATTTAGCAAGCAGATTGGCATCCCATACTATTGGGTCCAGGGCTTCCACATCAGGGTACCCGCGGTCAGGCTGCGATCCACCCCCAGCTGCATCTTCAATCAATAGTTGAGATAGGTCGCTGCCCCTCAGCGAAAGTGGTTCTCAAGAGAGTAACAAGTTCTCATTAGAAAGTGACAGAGGCGAGCTGCCTGGCAGGCAATGAGATTGGCCCAAAAAAGTAGAGAAGGGGTCAGGGCGTTTTTCCTCGCCAGGCCCCATTACATGACGGGCGGCCACGCGGTGGGCGCTGCTCCCAGCGCCAGCGTGTCCCCGTGACCGCTGCGGCAGGGGTCCACCTTTAATAGTTACTCCCTCTTCCAGGGTGGAGAATGGTGGGGGGGAGATGGATGTTAAGGATGGTTGGGGGGATCCCCCCTCACTGTCTTGTTCTGACACCTCCACTGCTGGAAGGGGGGGGGGCGCCACAAGGTCGCCGCCATTGCGTTAGAGATCTCCTCCTCTCCCCCGGCCACCGCCGCCATGATGCCGCGCCTGTGATGCTGCGGGCGCGCTGGGGTTCCGCCGGCTTTCCCGGCTCCGTGACCCCGCGTTTTGCCCCCGTTCCTCCCCATATAAGTGCAGGGGGTTCCTGGGCTGTTGTGGGGGCAGGATGAGGTGTGTGCTGCTTAGTTGTGCTGGGTAATCAGCACCTCTGTGCCTCCGGTCAGCTGAGCCGCATTAAGAAGCCGCCATCTTCCACAGCGGTCGGCCACGCCCCCCGACTTTATTTTCCTGCACATGCTTCAGATTGGGAATCACACAGGATAGAATAACGGCGCCAACAATTCTTCCGAGAGCGGAGGTTACATCCCCGATCCTGCCATCACTCTCATCTGACAGCCCTTCCATCACATCCGTCAGCCGGAGGACGGCCGCCAATTCCCCATTTTTATAGGTCAATTAAAACGTATTACCTTTCATAGCAGGGATTTAGAGATAATAAAGCAGCAGCGCGGCTCTGCCCTGCAATACGTTCATCTGCATTTGATGGATCCGTCATTAAATGACATAAAGCTGTCGGCCACTGTGACAGGAGGCAGCCATCAGAAGTATATCTCTTCTCGCTGATCGTGTATCACGCTGTCCCTCGCACCTCTCCTCTGGACTTTCATGTGAAGCTACAGGTGTCCTCAAATTCTAATGCCTGGACTCCCAACAGAGGACGTGGGGTCAAAAATCCACATAAGTCCTGATCATAGTTCCTCTACCCACTGATATGTTTTGTATAAACCTGCTGGTGTCGACAATATCATTATTTCTTGCCTCAATGGGGCAACCACAGCATTGACCCTCCCCAAGTGTTAGCATCACTGTATAGGAGACGAGACAGCATTCATTCTCGTTCATTCAATCCTCCCTCTGTTCAAAGTCTCTTTTTACCCAGAAACCGATCAACAGGTGGACCATCATGGCAGCACCCACAAGTTATGGCAGAGAGACAGACAGTTCAGTCTAATTAACTCTTGTCGTTCATGGAAGCAGCCATGGTAGGATTACCTGCAGCTACCTCCCCACTGTCTTCTATTGAGATGTATGAGACAAAGCACTCCCCCCTCCCTCTCAATAGAAGTCAATGGGGCGTGCTCCCATAAAGCACATAATTCACAAAAAATTGGAATTTTGAGATTTTGTTCCTCTCTGGTGGGGCATCCCAATTTGAGATGCCCCCATATGTGGATCAGCCGTAAACTTAACCTGTGTTTGTGCCCACGACGCATATGCATGCTTAGCCAATCGGTGGAGCTTGTTCCATTCAGATTTCCTTTGTTTCTCTAAGCTCAGAGCAGCAAGAAAATCTGAATGAAGTGAGCGCCGCTGGCCGTATCACCGCTAGCTGTGGACATGCCGGACATTCACAAAGGCTTGGTGCAGGTGCAAACCTAGCTAGAAGTGTGCTGGGGATGGGGCCGTGGAAGAGGTGAGTGGATCAGGCGATCCTCGGGCATTCCAATTCAGGATGCCCCATGAAGAGGTAGACCAGACCCCTCAAGAATCTTATAGGCTCAAAGGGAGTGTGTTTCCTCTTTAACTCATTTAAAACATCTGTATATAATGCAACAAGTCCCCCTTTAAAAAGGACCAAAACTCATCAGAATGAGTTGTCCCTATTTACAAGCCCTCCCAAGGGGCATCCCGTTGCGTGAAAGCTCCCGGTGCGGCAGTAAGCTCTGAGAGTGCCATTCAAGCCATCAATACAGAGGAGGCGTGGCCTGGACTAGCTCCCTGAGCTCGTATTCGTGGTCCACATCAGCAGGGTGGCTCTGGAGAGGTAGATGAGGAACTGGAGGAACGCTTGGCAAGGTAAGCTGGGATTTATTTTTTTAACCTAAAGAATCACTTTTGGTTCCAAATGATGATGATGAGATGATGATAAATACTAAAACTTATTGATACATTTATATCCTCAGCTATTACAATTGTATCATTCTAATACACAAAATGATGCCAAAATTCTCTTTTGGCCAACCCTGAATCCAAAGCTCAAGCACCATCTTTGAGGGCCTTGCGGACCAATCTGTCATAATCCACGTGGGTCATGTGGATGTCAGAGCACCGCCCAATATCACGCCTAACGTGCCGGAGCATGCACGCGATGTTCCCATTTTTAGGTCGGTATCTGGAGCAAGCCTTACGACAGTAGATCACCACCAGCACTTGGGGGCGCCATGCGTTAGGGTTCCTCTCTATCTGCGTTTATAATCGTGTATTGTATAAAGATCTTGTCACACAGAATTTTACTAAAAAGGAATTTCTCCGACTGGCTGCGGCTTTCCATGTACAGAACCCGGCGTGCAATTTCATTAGCCGCCCCACAGCAGCACGATCCAGCGCCTCCCCTGAGGCTGTTGTAAAATATTGATGAAATTCCCGTGTTTGAGGCTTTCTGTGATACACAGAACATCCAACTGATGTCAGCTGACCTTCCCTGGCTCTTTCCCTGGAATACGCGGCGCCGCTTCAAAGGCCTCTCCCAGAAAAAACAATCTATCCCTAAACGTTAAGGCTGCAGGAGTAAGCCGGTCGCTACCTGCGCCAGATACCTGAAATGTTACTTTATGGGTAACATGAATATTTTACTGGTGTTCCTACACTGGCACTAAAGATTGACACAGATTCCAGGAGAGACATGTTATCCCAGACAAACCTATTTCTGAAAGGGACAGTCCCGTCTAAATATCTCTAGTGGTTCATGGGAGCAGCCATGATGCGATTACTGCTTCTTGCTGCACCATTGTCTTCTATTGAGATTGCAATGTACTCGGTTCTCCTCTTATTTAGATTGGAGTTTCCCTTTAAAACACAAACTTTATTTTTGTTTTTATATAGACAGCCAATGCTAGTGCCATTTTAACATTTTGTGCCCCTATTGGGGAGGGGGGTCCTCCACATTGCTTTCTTTACTAGAAACCCCATTACCTCATCCTACCTCCATTATTATTACTAGAAACGTATACTTATTACCTGTACATGGGCCCTCTGGTTCGTGTGACTCCCATAGCTTTTCTGTCACGATGGATCCTGCAGGTGGAAATGGAGGCTCTCCAGGCTCAATATTATTACTAAATAACAGGTTCTAATTTTTCCTCACTTCCAAAAAAAGACATTGCATTTTAAAGGAAAACTAATAGCTATAACCACATGCAAGGCTTGTGTTGGGGAGAGGCAAAGAGGGCGATTGCCCAGGTTCCCCCAGCATCACAGGGGCCCCTGACCTGGTATATACTATTGGTTGCTGTCCCTGCAGTGCTGACCAATGTTAGTGTCCTCCGGATCATTAATATTCACATTTATCTGCTACCTGAATCATTCAGTGTTGGATTATGCCTGACAATGAATTGGATATTGATTAGGGACTGAGCAGAGAGGAGGATGGTTGGGACTGGGGGCGCAGAAGGGAGGGATGGCAGGGTGCAGAGGGGATGATAACAAGTACTGGGCACAGAAGGGAGTAAAAAGGTGTCTGGGTGCAGAGGGGTAGACGGCATGGGCCTGTGCACAGAGGAAAGAACAGCAGGCAGAGCAGGGCATGGCAGGGACTAGTGCACAGGGTTTGGCAGGGTCTTGGCACAGAGGGGAGGAAGGCATAGCTTTAGCAAGGAGGGGATGGGAGAGGGCAAAGACTGGGCCCACAGGAGAGGATGGCAGACGGATGGATGACTAGAACTTGAAGCAAAGGGGAGGCAGAAAGGGCCTGGGTGCAGTCAGACAGAGGGTAGGGCCTGAACACAGGAAGGAGGAAGGCAGGGACTAGGCGCAGAAGGGGAGATATGCAGGACCTGTTCTCACAGGGTAGGATGGCAGAGGGGAGATTGTCAAGGCCTGGGTGCAGAGGGAAGATTGTCAAGCCCTGGGTGCAGAGGGAAGATTGTCAAGCCCTGGACGCAGAGGGGAGATTGTCAAGGCCTGGGTGCAGAGGGGAGATTGTCAAGCCCTGGGTGCAGAGGGAAGATTGTCAAGGCCTGGGTGCAGAGGGGAGATTGTCAAGGCCTGGGTGCAGAGGGGAGATTGTCAAGGCCTGGGTGCAGAGGGGAGATTGTCAAGCCCTGGGTGCAGAGGGGAGATTGTCAAGGCCTGGGTGCAGAGGGGAGATTGTCAAGGCCTGGGCGCAGAGGGGAGATTGTCAAGGCCTGGACGCAGAGGGGAGATTGTCAAGGCCTGGGTGCAGAGGGGAGATTGTCAAGGCCTGGACGCAGAGGGGAGATTGTCAAGGCCTGGGTGCAGAGGGGAGATTGTCAAGGCCTGGGTGCAGAGGGGAGATTGTCAAGGCCTGGACGCAGAGGGGAGATTGTTAAGGCCTGGGAGCAGAGGGGAGATTGTCAAGGCCTGGACGCAGAGGGGAGATTGTCAAGGCCTGGGTGCAGAGGGGAGATTGTCAAGGCCTGGGTGCAGAGGGGAGATTGTCAAGGCCTGGACGCAGAGGGGAGATTGTCAAGGCCTGGGTGCAGAGGGGAGATTGTCAAGGCCTGGACGCAGAGGGGAGATTGTCAAGGCCTGGGTGCAGAGGGGAGATTGTCAAGGCCTGGGTGCAGAGGGGAGATTGTCAAGGCCTGGGAGCAGAGGGGAGATTGTCAAGGCCTGGGAGCAGAGGGGAGATTGTCAAGGCCTGGGAGCAGAGGGGAGATTGTCAAGGCCTGGACGCAGAGGGGAGATTGTCAAGGCCTGGGTGCAGAGGGGAGATTGTCAAGGCCTGGGTGCAGAGGGGAGATTGTCAAGGCCTGGGAGCAGAGGGGAGATTGTCAAGGCCTGGACCCAGAGGGGGGATTGTCAAGGCCTGGACGTAGAGGGGAGATTGTCAAGGCCTGGGTGCAGAGGGGAGATTGTCAAGGCCTGGGTGCAGAGGGGAGATTGTCAAGGCCTGGACGCAGAGGGGAGATTGTCAAGGCCTGGACGCAGAGGGGAGATTGTCAAGGCCTGGGTGCAGAGGGGAGATTGTCAAGGCCTGGACGCAGAGGGGAGATTGTCAAGGCCTGGGTGCAGAGGGGAGATTGTCAAGGCCTGGGTGCAGAGGGGAGATTGTCAAGGCCTGGGTGCAGAGGGGAGATTGTCAAGGCCTGGGTGCAGAGGGGAGATTGTCAAGGCCTGGACCCAGAGGGGGGGATTGTCAAGGCCTGGACGTAGAGGGGAGATTGTCAAGGCCTGGGTGCAGAGGGGAGATTGTCAAGGCCTGGGTGCAGAGGGGAGATTGTCAAGGCCTGGACGCAGAGGGGAGATTGTCAAGGCCTGGACGCAGAGGGGAGATTGTCAAGGCCCGGGCGCAGAGGGAAGAATGGCAGGAACTGGTAATTAAACAAATATTTTCACACAATGAAATTGTGTTAACAATCTTCAAAACTTAGGGCCCCACTAATTTGCCCACTTTACACATTGTGTAAAACCGGCCCCAATTACTGGCTACAGCCATCCTAGAACCGCGAAATCAAGACGATCTTTCATGTTGCATCCGTACCCAGGGGCACACCTGTAATAATGCCAGATGAGGCGGCCTCTTCAGATGGCACCATCTAGAGGGGGGGCATCCATCACTGGACCGTTTTTTTTTTAAACTGGTTCATTGATGGTCCAGTTTTCACGCTCCTTATCGCTAAGCCACCAATGATATTGGATATCCAGGTAGTTCTGTATTTCATAAGGTCGGGGGGGGAGCCTTTCTTTAGTTGGCATCATTCAGGCAGCAGTGAGGTGAGCTTCACCTCTGTCTGTGCCTCGTGCAATGCCTCAAGGACGGAGCTGAATGTTTTCCCCCCATTATCATATTTTTATTGCTGACCCATAAAAGAAAAAAACGATTATATTTTTTATTTCTGTGATTGGTGCTCTTCAAACACGTTGGTCCTGCCCTCCCCCCCAGTGACCAGCATCAGGCTGTGTTGGTATTCCCCTCCCTGCTCTGTTATATAACTTGTTATGCATTGTAGGTCCATGTGTTCAGCCTACATGTACTTACCCTGTCTGTCGTCAATCCTGTATCCTTCCAATCTCTCCCACTCTGCCATTTCTTTCATACTCCCATGGTTGATGTACATAGACCTGCATGCTGCCCCTAGAATGAGGCCCATTTACAGTATTCTAGTTATTCTAGTAGACCTAGAATAAGTGTTTATGTCATGTGCCACTACGATACATGAACTGATGTTGTACATTTTGTGTCCTCAGGTTACGAAGAAGAACTGAAGGGCGACAGCTTAAAGGATGAAGAGGAGGAAGATGACGCGAGTACCTCCACAGCCCACCCCCAGGACAGTGCATACTCTCCTACCGATGAGGAACAAGAGGTAGCCGGGGACTCGAAGAGGAGCTTGAGCATTCACGGATCCCCGGCAAGTCACTCATGTAACCAAGACGGCGAAAACGAATCCCTTCTAAGCGATGCCAGTGACCAGGCGGGCGAAATCAAAAGCTTATCATCCCCTAAAGATGCTCAGGACCAAAAATCAAACCCTTCGCCCAAACAGCCGACAGAATCCCAAGACTGCATGTATAAAATGAAGATGGCCTACGCCAACATATTGTCTGATTCCTACTGGACGAACTTGGGAACGAATATAAAAGCACCTCCGGCCGAGAGAAAATCATGCGACAGTCGCAACGGCACCAGTAAAGGGGACTTTGACTGGCACCAGGATGCGCTTTCTAAAAGTTTACAGCAAAACCTACCTGCGAAACCCATTTCAAAACCCAACTTGTTCAGCTCTGTACAGCTGTATCGCCAGAACACCAAAATGTATGGCACGGTTTTTACCGGTGCGAGCAGGTTTCGCTGTAGGCAATGCAGCGCTGCTTACGACACCCTGGTGGAATTGACTGTGCATATGAATGAAACGGGCCATTACCAAGATGACAACCACAAGAAAGACAAGAACAGGCCAGCCAGTTACTCCAAGCCAAGGAAAAGGGCCTTTCAGGATATGGACAAGGAGGACGCCCAGAAAGTTTTGAAGTGCATGTTCTGCGGCGACTCGTTTGATTCCCTACAAGATCTGAGCGTGCATATGATAAAAACTAAACATTACCAAAAAGTGCCTTTGAAGGAACCTATCCCAAGCATCTCCTCTAAAGTGGTCGCTTCCAAAAAACGCGTGTTCGAAGTGACCCGACCCTGCTCTCCAGACTCCACCACGGGTTCCTTTGTGGACCATGGCAGCGCACAGAAGAACTCCAACAGTCAGCTGTCCTCCAACAACCGTTATGGCTACCAGAATGGGGCCAGCTATACCTGGCAGTTTGAAGCCTGCAAGTCCCAAATTCTCAAATGCATGGAGTGCGGCAGCTCACACGACACCTTGCAGCAGCTCACAACGCACATGATGGTCACCGGACACTTTTTAAAAGTGACTAACTCGGCCTCAAAGAAGGGCAAGCAACTGACCTTGGACCCATTAGCTGTAGAAAAGATGCAGTCACTATCAGATTCTCCTTCGAGTGACAGTCAGTCAAAGCCATCTGCGAGTTCTCCATCTGGAGGATCCACTTGTGATATGACGACGAGTAAAGAATGTAAGGGTGACAATTCAGATGAAGGGAACAATAAAGATAAAGCAGACACCAGTGAGGAGCAGGACAATGTTCTTGAAAAACCTTTAGACCCAACCCTGAAGTACCAGTACTTAAGAGAAGAAGATTTGGAAGACACTACAAAGGAAGGTGGTGACATACTAAAGTCTCTAGAAAACACGGTAACCTCAGCCATCAACAAGGCCCAAAATGGAACTCCAAGTTGGAGCGCTTATCCCAGCATCCATGCCGCATACCAAATCTCCGATGTCATGAAACCTTCTGTGTCCCTCAATTCTCAAGTCATGCAAATGAGACCCAGCTTCTCAAATAAGTTTAGGCCGATTGCCCCGAAAAGCAGGTCAGTGCCCCTCCTGTCCAATAGCTCTCCTGAAGCCCAATCCACGCAAGTAAAAGAGGAATCTGAGGACACAGAATCGGAAAGAGATGCAGAAAAGGAGATTGGGATGGATGTGAAGTCATCTGACGAAAAAGAGGAGTCTCCCAAAGCAGAAGCCTCGATCGAGGCAATAAAAGAAACCACACCGAGGAGTTCACCAAAGCCAGATGATGTAGTTAAACAAAACTGTGAGAAGAAGCCAACGTTTCTGGAGACATTGGCGCCTTCTCCGGGAAGCGAGGACTGTTCAGCCCTGAGAAGCTCAGCAAATTGTTCCCCTGATATCCCTTGTGTGAACCCTCTCAGTGCTCTGCAGTCTGTGTTAAATAACCACCTAGGGAAAGCTTCGGAGTCACTAAGACCTGCAGCGGGTTCCAATTCTACAAGCCTGGCTAGTATGTTTCAGAAGCTTCCTGGGAGCAGAGTAGAGAGATCACCTGTATGTCATACCCCGCCTCGTTCCACTGCTCAATATTTATTTGAATCCATTGACCAGCCAATTGACCTCACCAAATCCAAGAATAAAACTATGGAATCTGCTAAAGCCAAGTCCTGTACTTCTCCTCCACAGAAGCACGTCCTGTCAGATATAGCCGATATGGTTAAAATTCTTCCTAAAGCTACAACCCCAAAGCATGTATCTTCAGGAAGATCAGGCCCTATAAAACTAGACATGGACTCCAGACGCCTTGATGAGGCCTCCACAGAGGTCTCGTCCTTGCATAAAAGAAAGGGAAGGCAATCCAACTGGAATCCTCAACATCTCCTTATCTTACAAGCCCAGTTTGCCTCAAGCCTCTTTCAGACTTCCGAAGGAAAATATTTGTTGTCGGACCTTGGGCCTCAAGAACGGATGCAGATTTCTAAGTTTACCGGACTGTCCATGACTACCATCAGCCACTGGTTGGCCAATGTCAAGTACCAGCTTCGGAAGACTGGTGGGACAAAATTTTTGAAAAACATGGACAAAGGACACCCCGTATTTTACTGCAGTGACTGCGCATCTCAGTTTAGAACCCCCTCCAGCTACATAAGCCACTTGGAGACACACCTGGGGTTCCATATGAAAGACATAAACAGACTCGCTGCCGAGCAGCAAACCAAGGTGGAGAAGGAAATCTCGCGGGTGGCTGTCCATCAGTCACCTCAACCCGCGGGAGGGGAAGACGATACGGACTCTAAGTTTAAGTGTAAATTGTGTTGTCGGACATTTGCCAGCAAACACGCAGTCAAGCTGCACTTAAGCAAAACACACAGCAAGTCTCCAGAGCATCATTCACAGTTTGTATCAGAGCTGGAGGAGGAATAATTTGTATAGGAGGTGTTTATTCTTAGTTGAATATTTTCTGTTTCTCTTTCGACTGTACAGCTTAAACAAACCAACAGACCGGGCTTGTGTGCTTTCATAGACTTAGTCAGCCTCTTAAAGTGGAAGGTATATGTCAGTGTATATACTGTACGGTGATGTATATACTGGTCAAATCTGCATTACGTTCTGCACGCCACGTGCGGGTTTATCATTTCCTTTTACGTCATTTTTTTTTATAAAATGCTGCTGCTGCTAAACCCACATCCCCAATTCTGTTGCAACCCGAATCAACGTCACATGATAAAGAGAATGAAGCCTTTTCCGGCGATGGACATGGAGTCAGCTGGGTTTCCTGCACTCTGCAGATAGCCATTCCCTTAGAGTCGCAGAGGAGTGGATTGTACATGGTCCCCAACCAAATAATTGTAACCGTGAAGGGTAAAGGCACTATAGTTACTGCGGAAGCTTTCCCTCGGTTCCTGTCGCTGTGACACCCATGGCTAAAGATTGAAAAATATATTTCTGGGGATGGACAAGGAGACAGCTGGGTTTTCCTCCACTCTGCAAAGAGCCATTGCACTAGAGTCACAGAGGAGTGAATTGTATGTGGTCCCAAACTAAATAATGGTATTGGTTTAGGATGGAGTAGGGTAAAGCTACTAGTGGGGAGACTTCCCCTCAGTTCCTGTCACAGTGACACCCATCATGTGGGACCCCAACCTAATAATTGAATTGGTTTGAGCTTCACTTCGAATTCATTGCAAGCCATGGGTGTCACTGGGACAACAAAGAACACGTAACAGTCTGATCTGGGTCATCGTTATACAATCCTACCAAAACTTTGATCATTTGGACAAGTACAGGAAAATACCCCCAGGACGCAGAGGTATGAGCTGTGTTCACCCTTTCATCCCTGGCACTCCCTTTTGTTAGTGACCGCAACCTTACCCGCAGAGTTTATTTACCAAGGCCCGAAGCCTGGATAACCCGAAAGGAGAAAATAAAAGTGGTTGCATCAAGTTTGATCTAAATACAATAAAGGAGCACTATCGCGAAAAGGGGCCCAATGATAAAATTCCATATTTGCTGGATGGCGGGAGGAGGTGTCACTTATACACCAGGCATTAGGAAATATCCAACCAGGTTTGTTTTTCATTATTGTAATAGACAGAAGAGGACATCTGGGGTGACAGGTTCTGGCACCCTGGATAGACTAAACCTGTCACCCTGGCTTTTATTCCTACCATGAGAGGATAAGCCACAAGCTTGGTGGGAGTTTTATTCAGTTCGGGTGAATAAGTGACCCCTCCTCTCATTAGCTGACGTGTTTATATGGATCTTTAATATCACACAAATTTGTGATAGTGCTCCGTTAAATAACCTTCTTGGTTGCCATGGGAACTTGCTCCCATGTGTGGCAGGTTCCCCGGCTTCAGTCTTGTTGAATCTGCTTTGTGGTGTTCTGTGTAGGTGAGTTAGAGTCTGTTGGTGACCCCCCTCCTCCTCACATCCTGTGTGGTCATGAAACAGGTCATACAGGGCCTGGGAACTGGAATACTTCCTATGTGGTCACCACAGACAGGAAATGAGGCGGAATGAGGTCACTGACTGCAAGGGGAGCGTTACAGTGTCTCCAACCCTGCCCGGCCCCACCCAGTAAGGATGAACCCTTCCTCCGGATTGGCCCTTTAACAACAGAAGCAGCGGCTCGTAGAAAGTGAAGATTGGCTGATCCCTCCCCAGGGCAATTTAGATTGCTGAACATAAAAATTAATTTACCTTTTTCTAACTCTTGCTGTGGTACATTTTAAAAACAAAATGGCGGCTCATTCATCTGACGGCCGGCTGCAAACAGGAAGTGCTGCTGGGCTTCCTTCTAGTGTGCATTGTCAGTTATGCCAGTTGAATCCAGGCAGCAGCATGGCTGAGATGCTGGGAGAGGAAGCTCCAAAATGGCCGCTACCTTTCTTTTCCAACTGTGCCAGGCTCTTGGTCCGGTTTAATTGACGCTCCAGTCTAATAAGTCTGATGGGTTACTGAGCAGGGCAGCAGGGGGAGGGGGGCATTCTGATTGAGGGAAGCCCTGCTCTTCATTCCTGTGCCCGATACTCCCTTACTTCCGCGTGTGACCATGTGACCACTGCTGGCCAGTGAGTCTCGCAGGGAGGGCACCGCCATTCCTTGCTGAAATGCTTCCTCAAGACTTATCACTTAAAGAGTAACACAACCCTCTTTTGGCCAGCTATCAGGTCTCAGGCCGGATAATATCCTGGTCTTGGGGAATCACCAATTTGGGATGTTTCACAGTGTTAAATCCCACAGAGCATGTGCGGGCATCTGGCTGCATCCGCACTCTACACACCATACTTAGCAGACTTGAATGTCTATGCACCGTGCTGAGCAGTCGGGGGGGGGGGGGGGGGGGCGTGCCACTGGGTGTGGCAACACTTTGCAGGGAAACCAAGAGATGTTACGCTGTGGAACATCCCAAAACAACATGTCCGTAGGGGAGGTTCAACTTGTCTATATGGGTTTTGTTCCATTTTATGGATGCCCCACCCCTTCCTCTGTCTGGTGACCATCCAGATTTGGGAGGTCCCTTTAAAGGGGACTTAAATCCTCCCTGGCAACTCTGTTCCAAGTAGGGTCCAGGTCTGCAAAGACACCATTCCACCTACCTCTTCTGCCCATCCGCCCTGAATTAAGGAGACTATTTTCTTATAGTTTCAGTGAAGCGTGCCTCCTATTGGTGGAGGTATTTCTACCACGCTTATGTGCAGCTGTTTCCTGCCCCCCATCGGATGGAGCTTTTCTAAGAAAAGGGGAGAATTTCTCTAATGCAGGCCTCACTGATGGCACAGTGCAGAGTAGTGTAACCCTGGATCAGGACCCTCCCTAGAGTTGCAAGGAAGGATTTAGGTCTTCTTTAAAGTGGACCAAAACCCAGGATCTTGACTACCCCAATCAGGGGTGCCCCGCTGTGTGAAATCCCTTAGATCACCGAACCCAACTCACCTCTTCCCAGTCCTACAGCACATGTGCGGCCGCTCGTCCAATCAGTGCACTCGGAGCCGCTGACGTCACGTTGTCTAAGCCTTCATCTAAGGACAGCGGCTCCGATCACACTGGTGGCTGCCTCCCCTGCTTCCCTCTAACAGGGAGCATGTCCGTGCCGGGTATTCACAATAGAGGGATAGCGGGGATGTGGCTGCGGCTCGCGCATGCACCATTGGACCGGGAAACAAGGTAAGTGTATGGGGCGACCTGGGGGGTTTCACACAGCGGGGGATCCTGATTTAGATGCCCCGGGGGTGAAAGGGTCAGGGTGATGTCTCACAGAAGCCAGTCGGGTTTCACTGGACCATATCATTCAGAGGGAAGGCAGCTGCACATCCAATGGTCTCCCTCCAGGGGGCTGGAGACATATAAAACCAAGATGGCTGAAATCTATGGAACGTCTGCACTTTACTTAAAGGAAAGGAAACACGCACACAGAGGCCGTCATTGCTGACCACCATCCAAACATGGCAGCAGCACTGCTCCCTTATCTTCACAGCTGGAACCTGACATGTCGTTCCTGTTTAGTGAGTCCATGAGATCAGAGGCAGCATGTTTGTGGGGCACTTCTTGCTCATTGGCCGGCACCATCGAAAGGTGTATATAAAAGAAAATAAATGATGGGATGATTCAGGACGAGGACCTGGACTGGGCCTGCACCACCTCGCACCTTCTACCCCAAACCCAGGTGAACGCAGCAAGCAAACCAATCACATCTAATGTGTCTTACGATTGGCAGCGACCAATGGCTGCCGATCAGAAGGGTTTGACTAGGGAGGGCTGGTTATGATCCTAACAGGCATTGAATTTGGAGCGGTTAAAGAGGAGGTAAAGTCAGCCAATGCTTAATACTTCCTCATACGTCGTAGGGCTGCCAATCACATGGCTGGCAGTGACCAATCTGGTTTGCAGACATCAAAGCCGAATGGTGGCTGGCGGCCACGTGATGAAGTGAATGAAGAAGCAGTGACTTGACTTTAAAGTTCCTCTTTAAAGCAGACCAAACCTCAGGGATTTCTGGGTTTTGGTCTGCTTTACATGAGCATCTTAAGTTCGCCTCGATCCGGCAAACCCGGGGGCATGTGCAGGCTCCCCACCAATCAGCATCAACTGTCATGCATATTAAAGTGGACCAATCAACAGGATTTTGACTAGCCACTGGATTTTATTTCTTCATGTTTTCCCTGACAAAGATCCAGGGAAAAGGCAGACAAGCAAAATAGGGAGCCGCTGTCCTCCCGTGCACACACAAGCATCGGTGTGACCCAAACAGTCTGATGCAAGAGGGGGCGGAGCTAGGACCACCTCTGATTCCGGGAAACCTCCCGATGGGTGCGTCATCTTGCATCCCATCAGGCACTGCACGCAGCCCCCGATCCTGCGTCTGCGCAGTGCCCTTAAATGGGATGCAATGGGGCCACCCGAAATCCTGCGAGACTTCGCTGAGCTGATAGATCGCCGTGGGCCTTAGCTATGCTTGTCAGTTAGGGACGGCGGGTGAGGATCGGGCCCTGAAGCAGCTGGATGTTGTCGCTGCCTCTTAAAGGTAAGTAGGGGCCAATCGGGGTGGAATCGGCCCCTTTTTATTTTAGGTCTGATGTTCCTCTTTAAAGTGGACCAAAACCCACGGAGAATCTGTAAGATTCCTGGCCGATTGATTTGCTCTCCCCAGGGCATCCAAAATCAGAATGCCCCGCTGTGTAAAACCCCGCAGGTCACCCCATACACTTACCTTGCTTTTCGGTCCAACTGCACAATGTGCAAGCTGTGCTTCATCCCCGCTATGCCTCTAGCAGGGAGCATGCCCGCGCCAGGCATTTGTAAATGGCCGGATGCGGGCACGCTCCCTGTTAGAGAGAAGCGGCTGTCAGTGCCTCCTGCATCCAAGAGCTCGTCTAAGGTGAGTGAATCCGAGTGCGCTGACTGGACGAGCGGCCGCACATGCGTCATAGGACCAGGAAGAGGTGAGTTGGCTGCGGCGATCTGGGGGGTTTCACACAGCGGGGCACCCCGGATCGGTGGCAAGGACCAAAACCCAGGATAGTCAAAAAACCTTAACGTGGACAAACCACCATGCAGGCTGGCTGTTTTAGTCCCTGTGGGACAAACTGATTTGTGATGCCCCCCTGTGCGAACCCCCTCCCCCCCCCAAAAAAAAATACACTCACCTTTCCTGTGGGCACTCAAACTGCGGCCTCGGCTGCGCTGTATTTGTGGCGCGCTCCCACAACGAGCAACTCAGGCTGGGGACACCAGCACGCCTCCATCTGCAGGGAGATGCGGCACCTCTGGTGTAAACGGCGTTTTGTGCTTTGCATTGTTTTTGCTCAAAGCAAAAAAAAAGCCACAAAAAAATATTGTGACCTCCATAATGTCATTGTATTGAATGACAACACTACACATAAAACATGTAGTAAAATAGTTCCATTAACAAAACAATTAGCCAAACGCAGCAAAACCTCAGCCAGCAAAATCTATAACGCTACACAAAAACATTAGAGAAAAACCCAACTGACCACAATAACTATAACTATATACTGCTATATACAAATCAACTAGTGAAATAAAGAAGGAGCTGAGTGACGCAGGCAGTGCTACACCTCAGAGAGAAAGGCCACAGGCAAGGTCATTCTCTTTAAAGTGGACCATAATCAAGATGCCGCGCTATGTGAAATCCCCCAGGTCGCCCCGTTCACTTACCTTCTTTCCTGGTCCAACGGCACATGCCCAAGCAGCAGCCGCATCCCGACTATCCCTCTAGCAGGGTGCGTGCCCACGCCAGGCATTTGTGAATGGCCGGCGCGAGCACGCTCCCTATTAGAGGGTAGCAGGGGATGCGGCCACCAGCGTGCTCGGAGACGGCGTGACATCAGTGGCTCCGAGCGCACTGATTGGATGAGCGGGCGTGCATGCACTGTAGGACCAGGAAGAGGTGAGTTAACTTCGGCAATCTGGGGGCTTTCACACAGCGGGGCATCCCCGATCAGGGGAAAGGACCAAAACCCAGGATAGTCAAAATCCTGGGTTTTGGTCCACTTTAATACAACTAGTGCATACTGAATAAAAAACAACATTTTAGAAGAATGAATGAAAAACACACTGACCTCTAAAGACACTAACATGACATCCTGCTGTGTACTAACCTAGGCTGCTGAGCAGGGAGCTGCACCGGCTCCGGCAGTAAACCACCTGCATACCCTGTATAGCTTCATATACACAGGACACAGCTGATTGGACCAGACCTCGCACATGTGCCGGCGAAAAATCCAGAGGCAAGTTATTAGGGCCGACCTGGGGGTTCTACACAAATCAGGATGCCCTGGGGGGCAAGGCATCATTGACAAGGGAGCCAGGAAAATGAAGAGTTTTGCAGTTGCCAGGGATGTCAAACAGTAAGGCACGTCCCAGGCAAAGGCCAGTTGCCGGCCCTGGAATCAGCACCCAGGTTTTGGTCCACCTTAAATCGGAATAAAACCCAGCGTGGTTGGCCCCATGAAAAGCCTCAGGAAGCAGCCACGTGTCGGCCTGGCTCTGGTTGGGCTGTAGTGAACAATTCCCAGCACGCTCTGCAAGCTAGGCCATGTAAGGATAACTGGCTTAGGGTGGCAAGGCATGCTGGGAGTTGTAGGCTCCCTTTACAGACTCTTTGTGGGAGGGACTCGATCTACCTGCCGATGATTCTGGCCAATCAGCACCCACCTGGTTACCATGGCTTCATGATGCTGCAGGGCCCTGTGTTCCATCATTTCTAGCTTTCTTCCTGTTTATTCCATGGAGGGGGGGATGTGGCTCGCTCCCCCGTCGGCCATGGAGCGCATCCAGACCGAGTGACTGACCTTCCTGTACATAGTGCAATATTCTGGTTTTGTTTTGCAACGGGGAGAAGCACAAATGAAAAGAGAGAGAGAGAGATTCTTTACTTACCTTGGATTGTTTATAACGTTAACATGCCTGGGGCGGCGGGTTTTCTACGGTATGTTAACGCGCTAAAGATGTATCACTGATCTGCTCATGTAACAATAAAAAAAATGTTCTATCACTTTGTTGTGTCTGTCGCATGTGTGGGGGCGGAGCTCGGACTAAACCGAGGCTTACTGGGGACCACCAATATACACAGGGATTAAAGTGGACCAAAACCCAGGATTTTGACTATCCTGGGTTTTGGTCCTTTCCCCGGGGGCAGGGGGCCCGCGAAGAGGTGAGTCAGCTGCGGCGATCTGGGGGGTTTCACACAGCGGGGCCCAATCGGGGTGCCACCGGGGAAAGGACCAAAACCCAGGATAGTCAAAAGTATTGACTATCCTGGGTTTTGGTCCTCTGTGAAGTGGCTCCAAAGCCACGCCCCAATGGCCCAGAGCTGCTTGATTCCCGACCCCCCTCACCCTGGGGCATCCGATTCTGGATGTGTGAAACCCCTCAGGTTGTCCGGAAACTCACCTTCTTTCCCGGTCCAAAAGCGCATGCGCGAGCTGCGGCCGCATCCCCGCTATCCCTCTAGCAGGGTGTGTGCCCATGTCAGGCATTTGTGAATGGCGGCGCGGGCATGCTCCCTGTTAGATGATAGCATGGGTTGTGGCCACCAGTGCACTTGGATCCACTTGCCTTAGATGAGCTATTAGATGAAGGGGCAGGAGCGGATCCGAGCTTGCTGATTGGTCGAGAGGGCTGTGCATGTACCGTATGACTGGCGAAGGGTAAGGGTGAGATCGGGTGACCTAGGGGGCAAGGACCAAAACCCAGGATAGTCAAAATCCTGGGTTTTGGCCCACTTTAGACTAAAGCTTTGAGACCAGCCCTTGTAAAAAGGAAAAACTCCCATCACTTGTCTTGTCTCCTTTCCTTGAAGCCATTGCTGGCGGCAGCACCAGGCAGGTGTCAGGGCCCCTGAACCTTGGGAGGACCCACTTCATCTTATCTTTTTTTTCCTTTCTGTCATTCCTTCTGTTCTTTTTTTTTCTTGCCTTCTATTCTTTTTTGACTTTGTCATTCCTTCTATTCTTTTAGTCATTCTATTATTTTCTCTTTCCTTCTATTTCTTCTTTTATATCTCCTATTTTTTCTGTCATTCCTTCTATTCTTTTTTTACTATTATTTTTTATTTGTTATTTATTTTATTCTTTTAGCCATTCAATTTGTTTCCCGTTCCTCTATTTCTTCTATTATACCTCCTATTCTTTCTGTCATTCCTTCTATTCTTTTTGTATTATTATTATATCTTTGTCATTCCTTCTATTCATTTTCTTCGTCGTTCTCTTATTTTTCATTCATTTTTCTTTCTGTCAGCAACACCACAATGAGACTGTCGGCCAAGAGCCCACATAAACCTGGAGCCGGCCCTGCTAGAAAAGAAAGTATTTACACAGTGACACAAGAAATAACAGTATTACCCATCACTCCTTGCAGTAGGTGGAGCCAAGTAAATCATCTGTTTACCTCTCAGTGCCATCCAAGGCACTCAGTAAGCCTCACACAGCCAAAGAGGCGCGTGGCTGGAAGTATTTGGGGGTTGAGACTTGGTGAGTACCAAAACACAGTCACATGACACCATGTGATGAGACACATGTTAGGCTTAAAGGGTCACTAACCCCCCTGTTATGTCCCATGATGCATGTTTTATATTACCCGGGGTAACTGTTAATATAATGTTTATTTCCATAGGCTAGCAGTGTGGCTTTAATTCCCCTTGTCCCTTCCTGGCTCCCTTAGCTTTGCTCTGATGCAAGTGACTCCTCCCTACTCCCCCTCAGCCATTTCCAGTTTGGCATCCAAGCAGTGCACACCTGCTGCTCCCTTCTGCAGCTATAGTCTTTCTACCTACGGTTGCTGTGTATGGGTTACATCACAACTTTCCAGCTGCATTGAGCATACATGTCTGCTGTAAGAAGTTTTGCTGCAAAATTCTGTACTGAAATAAAGCTTTTGAAACTTATCCACATGATTCAGGAGCAGTTGAGTAAGCTATCTGCCAAGCCTTATGGAGTAAAGAAAACATCCATCACAGATACACACAGGGAACGTGGAGATGTCTTCAGGATTCACATTACTGCCATCTGGTGAGTCAGAATAAATAACAGGCACTTACCTACTCCATCCGGGCTCAGCAAGCGTATGCTCCAGAATTCTTTTGTTGGTACTGTACGAAGGTCAAATTTGAGTCTGGTACTGCTGCCTTGAAGACAACAAAGCTGTTAAAAGTAGCCAATTGAACCAGATGAATCGCTAATTTTTTGTACCAGACCCGCGATTTTCGGGTGGGGTTGTAGTATGTGAGAATCTGGTCGGTTTTATCCACGCCACCCATGAACTTGTTGTAATCTCTGATACAACATGGCTTTTGGGTAGGGGCTTGGGGACCACGTTGCCTTACACTTGTTACTGACTCGTCGTGGATGGTAGTCAGCATGAACACATTCTTTTTATCCATATATTTAACGGCCAGGAGATCATCGCATCTCAGGGCATAAGACTCTCCATGCTTTAGTTTTTTATTTAGCAATGTCCTTGGCAAGCCTTTCCGGTTATGGTTGACTGTGCCACAGGCTGGAGTGTCTAAGGTGTAAAGGGCTCTAAACAGGGGGACGCTGGAATAAAAATTATCCACATATAAGTGGTAACCCGCTCCCTAGTAGAGGGGTGATGAGCTCCCAAACGATCAGGCCACAGATGCTTAAATCTAGGGGACAACCAGGTGGGTCTAGTTGTGTGTCCCTTCCTTGATAGATCATAAAAAATTTAGTATACCAGGTTGTACTTTCACACAATTTATACAATTTTATCCCATAGCGACCACGCTTGCTAGGGATCTATTGACGAAATACAATGCGCCCTTTAAAAAGCAGAAGAGATTCATTTATAGTTACATTTTGTGAGGGGGTGTACAGTTCTGCAAAGCACTCTGACAGGCTATTAACTAGGGGCCGTACTTTATGAAGCCTGTCATGACCGGGCATATCACTGGGGACAGCAGGTACCGGTTTCTGGAAATTATGGCCGGAAATAAGGGGGTTGCCAATATGGACTGGGTATCCCGGTATGATGCTAAGCTAAATATCCTGAGAAGACCCATTGCTAGAGTGAGCCCCTAAAATTTTTCATCTCATTCATATTGGTGGGGTGCCATGACTGAGCTCGGGCATGCCTCTGTCAGGGGTTTTGTGCCATGACCTGCTCAGCATAGTGATTTGTATAGAAGCCCCTATCCTGTAGGATGGCCTCTGTTACAAATAAATGGAAGAAGTCAACAAGACGTAAGTTACTTGTGTCTATGTTGACTCCAGGGACCGAATTAAAAGGGGGAATTTCAGGGAAATAATTACTAGGAGGCCTCCACGCAAGAAGCGACGATCCAGAAGCGACGATCCAGAAGCGACGATCAAGAAGCGACGATCAAGAAGCGACGATCCAGAAGCGACGATCCAGAAGCGACGATCCAGAAGTGACGATCAAGAAGCGACGATCCAGAAGCGACTCTGAAAGTAGTTAACATAGATTACTTACATTAGACCAACACATTACAGGCATTGTAGCAGCAACTCCCCCCCCCCTTCCCCATCACAGGCTTGGCAGAATCACCCGCCTACGACCCGCCTATGATCAAATCACAGGCAGCATGTGCCCCCCCATCACAGGCAGCATTGCAGATGAGGCCCTCCCATTCCATCACAGGCAGCACGGCATCAAAGCATAAAAAAAAAAAAAACTTGTTACTGTATGAGCCATGATGGGGACCCCATTGAATTTTTGCTACAGGGCCCCCTTACATTTAGTTGCCACCACTGCCCCCACCCTAAAGGAGGATTCCAAGGGAGCACCCCACCTAACTACAAGGGAGGATGTGATCGTTGCTAGGGAGCAAGCAATTGATGGGGGGGTGGCAACATTCTGTCAGTGATCGATCACTGACAAAGTGTCGCACCCCACCATCGATCGCTCACTCCCAAGCAGTGATCAAAAGTTGGTGGGGAGCGAGGGAAGCACCACCCCCTAATCCTGAGGTCCAACAGACGGCATGGCATGCTGCTAGGGTGCAAGCGATCGATGGGGGGGCGGCGACATTTTGTCAGTGATTGATCGCTGACAAAATGTCGCTGCCCCCCGATCGAACGATCGCTCCCTAGCAGCGATCAAAAGTTGGTGGGGGGGTGAGGGAGGTGCCACCCCCTACCCACGAGGTCGGACAGACTGGCCGCAAGAAACTTACCTGTCACGAGGCAAGCGAAGAAGAGGAGCGCCGCGTAATGCCTGATCTTTTTATACGGCTGGGGCGGGCGCCGCTTGATGACGCCCGCCCCGCTTTCCTATTGGTCCTTACAGAGCTGGGTCACAGAAGTGTCATTCCTGTGACCCAGCAGTGACCCCAAGATGGCGCAAGTGCCGACCCTGCCGTTAGGAGTCTCCAGATTAACCCCCGATGGCAGGTAAGTGGGGAAATGCCCAGCCCGTAGGTACTACGGGCTTGGCACTTAACGGTCGGAGAAGCAACCCCGTAGTACCTACGGGCTTGGCACTTAAAGGGTTAATGCACTTGTGTGCTTAACATAAGTGTCTCAGCCAGTTGTGAATGATTATACCTTGGAGTTTAAAACCAGGAATTGAAGGCTGGGATGCTCTGTAACTAATTTTTGATGTGTAGTGATAGAGAAATAGTTGACAGAATCAAACTGCTCTTTTCTCAGCTTTTTTGTTGTGCCCTAAAGAGGTAGGTGATCTGGTATCGGTTTGATTACAACAAAAAGATATGTCAAGTCTTATAATGTCAGATGTCAGATGGACAGATTAGCTTGCTACTTGGAGCTAGAGATGAGTGAAGTGAAAAGTGGTTAGGGCACAGATCTTGTGATTCCTGCTGGACAAATTGTCCCTGACACCCCTAAATAGGACCAAAACCCATGCCCCATTTGCCCTGAAATCTATAAGATTCCAGGGCCGCTGGATTTCCTCCTCCCAGGCCATCCAGAATCGGGATACCCCGCTGTATGAAATCCCCCAGGTCGTCCAGAAATGTACCTTCCATCCCGGTCCAATGGTGTATGTGTGAGCTGCGGCAACATCCCCGCTATCCCTTTAGCAGGGCACTTGCCTGAGCCAGGCATTTGTGAATGCCAGGAGCGGGCAGGCTCCCTGTTAGAGGATAGCGGGGGATGCAGCCGCCAGTGCGCTCGGATCCGCTCGCATTAGACAAGATCCTGGACGAAGGGGCTCGAGCGGATCCAAGCACGCTGATTGGACAAGCTGCCGCATGCGTCGTAGGACCAGGAAGAGGTGAGTTTGGGGCGACTTGGGGGGTTTCACAAAGCGGGGCACCCCCGATCGGGGTGCCCCAGGGGCAGGCACCAAAACCCAGGATAGGTAAAATCCTGGGTTTTATTCCACTTTAAATACAAAAGGAGGGGCTTTTTATACCGGCCAAGTGAGATGACGTCTGCTCACTCACCAGTATAAAAAGTCCCTCTCTGAAGACACTGAGGATGAGGACATCACCCGGGGCTTGGACGGGGACAAAAATAATTTTTTAAAAAATTGTTTTATGATCAAGAATGTGAAACTTCGTGTCAGGGAACCGCGGGTCACGTGATCCAACTATAAACCAGGGACCTCCGTACACACAGACCGCGTTCCCCAAAAACCCTTTGTCCGAGTTCTCCTATCGGAAACACCAGGCCCAAAGCCTGCGGACACACAGATTCTTGGTTTAAGGCAAACAGATCGCTCAAGTTAAAATGTAAGTTTTAATGCTATAAGCACACTAGGCAGTGATAACAAGCATTTGGCTATGATGGAATATGAAATGATGCAGATGATACAAAATGCTGAGACGGTTACAGGATAGAGTGAGTTACACAGAGACACTATAATCAGTTATGAAAGAGGGGAACGGCAGACATCCGGCACCAACATAAATCGGACCATAGCTGCGCCCCCATGTGCCCCAGCACCAAACCAGGTACCCAATCAGAACCGGCTCACAAAACCGCACATGGGGATAGGTTACGGCGGGCTCAGCAATAAAGAAAACCCTGAAAATGGAGATCTAAGGTCCTGACCCGCTTAGGGACCCCATTTCTGGACTCATCGGATGCCCGGCGTCCAGCCCAATCATTTGGTACCGCTTCCAAAGCCATACGACCCCCCTGCTCAAAGTTATAACCCCTAAAGGGTTTTAGGGGCTGAAGCGAGCCTGTCTGTAGCACTTCGTTCCTGTCTGTAGCACTCCGTGGCAGCACCCCGGACATAGAGCTGTCTCGTGTTGAGGATTTTGGGCAAGGTCCAATTGCTGTAGGACTTTGAGGGGTTAGGGTTAACATTTGCTATAGGTTAGCATTTGGCTATGATGGAATGTGAAATAATGCAAATGATACAAAATGCTGAGTTACAGGATAGAGTGAGTTACACAGAGACACAATAATCAGTTACCTTAGTATGCAGTTGCAGAGTAGTGGTTAGAGCTTCCACAAGAGGTAAGTGGCAAGCTGTGTGTGGGTGGGCACCTCCAGCACGTGTTACTCGTGACCTTTCCAGAAGCGACGCATGCCTGGCTCAGGGTTACCCTATTTATGCGGCGAGACCCCTCCACCCCCTCCCCTCTGTGGGACGGATTGTCACCTCCCACTGTTCTGGGGCTTGCTTCAGCCCCAAAAACCCTTTAGGGGTTATAACTTTGAGCAGGGGGGTCGTATGGCTTTGGAAGCGGTACCAAACGATTGGGCTGGACGCCGGGCATCCGATGAGTCCAGCCCAAATCCGAAATGGGGTCCCTAAGCAGGTCAGAAACTTAGATCTCCATTTTCTGGGTTTTCCTTTATTGCTGAGCCCGCCGTAACCTATCTCCGTGTGCGGTTTTGTGAGCCGGTTCTGATTCTGTACCTGGTTTGGTTTATGTTGGTGCCTGATGTCTGCCGTTCCCCTCCTTCATCTAACAAATTCACAGCCAGGGGTCGAGCCATCTGCAGACCCAGTGGAGTCTTCTCAGACTAGAGGTGTGACAGTCAGCAGGGGGGGGGTCTGTGATCTGTGCTGTTCCAACACATAAAGGCGAATTCCTTTTCCTGAGTGCATATTGATGACTAGGAGGGAAAAAAAGGGGAACTCCAGACTTGTATATGTGAGGTTTCTGCACTTAAGCTGGATTGTTCCTTCACACTTTGGTTGGGGAAATTTGGCTAAAATTTTCAAGAAATTCATTCATCTCTATATGTAAAGATAAATATCCAGGCCCGTAATTGCCACAAGACAAACATAGGCACGTGCCTAGGGCGGAGCTATGGCAGGGGTGGGGACAGGGGCAGCAGCCAGCAACAATTTACTTAAAAAAAAAAAAATCCGCTACCAGCAGTGAGGCAGCCATCATCTCACAGGCAGGGGCGACCATCAGGATGTCAAGCGGTTTTGCATACCTCCCAATGGAACCCTTGTCCTAAGGTATGTTCCCAGTTTGTCCAGGGACTTGCCAGCAATGTGCACGAAGCGCACTGCTGACAGACAGACAGACAGACATCTGCTTTGTCCAAGATGGGGAAATCCTCCGCATGCAACTTTGGGGCCTGGTTCTCAGGGGGCCCGCTACCAGCTGTGCTGAGTTGAGGGTGCTAAAGTTTTAGCTGCAGTACTTGGAGCTGGTGTTCACATTCAGCTTGCTCCTGGTGCTCGGCAGCCTCGATCTGCTCGCGTTCACGGCGTTCCTCACGTTCCGCTTGGCGCTTGTCAGCCTCAATCAGGACCTCATAGGTGGCGCGGTCTCCAGCCCGTAAACTTGCCAGAGCAGCGTGCAAGAGAGCGTCTGAGCCTGCTTGGCTGGGGGGACCGGCATGTGGGGCGCGGTCCTCCGGGATGCTGAGGGCTGGTGACTGGCTCCTGGGAGAGCCCTGGCTGGGCACCTCCACACCCAGGGTAACATCGGCAGCCACATCCCTGCTTCTGGCCCTGGTGCCACTTGCCATGCCTGCAGCTGCTGGTCACTGACAGATATTGCACACTGTTGTAATCACACAATCTACTGTAACTACTCTCAGAATATGCCTACTGTTGAGCCGATCTTAAGATCCCAGCAACAGAAAAGCCACTGCTGGTAATCTTTAGTGTATGAGAGTATGGGGCCCAGACTCACTTACACTATTTGCCTTATCCCACCACGCTGCCACCAATTTGTCAGGGAACCGTGGGTCACATGATCCAACTATGGAACCCTTGTCCTAAGGTATGTTCCCAGTTTGTCCAGGACTTGCCAGCAATGTGCACGAAGCGCACTGCTGACAGACACAGACATCTGCTCCGGCTGCTCATTGGTTCTGCGCTGTGAGAGGGATGGCGTCACACACCCTCGCTCCTCGCAGGCAGGCTGGAAAGCCTGGCAGTCTGTCTCTCCTAGTGCTCGCTATGGTGTGGGCGTCTCCAAGTCTCCATGGACTGTAGAGCAGATCACTGAAGCTAGAGATGGAGGTAAGCTTCGGGGCACTGGGCTGCAACCCTCATAGCAGTGCAGGAAAGTGTGCAGTAGTAGGGCCAGGTAGATGCAGGTTGGGGGGATGCACTGAGAGCAATCAGTGAGTTTCTATTGGCATGGCTGGAGGGGGTCTGGCAGAGATTTAGGAGAGGCAAGGTAAGGAATAGAAAGAGGTGACAGCTCATGTGCTCTCACTGGGAGCAGTAGTTCCTCCATGGGAGCGGAGCTTAGCCACGAGTCTGCTGCGGCTAGTGAAGGCCTCTGATATGTGAAAGGTCTGTTTTGCCTGTGGGGGCTGCAGTTTACCTTTGTACAGCTTTGCTGACTTGTCAAGTTGTTGGGGTGAGTGATTCAGCTCGCTGGATGCTGCAGGGACAGCTGTGTGATGAGCCCCCTCTTCATAACTTACCCCATCTCACCTTTATGTTTTCATATGCCTCCTTGTGCCCCTTCTATACTCCCCTCTGCCTTCCCTGTGTCCTCTTTATGCGTCTGTATGTCTGTCATGTATTTCCACGGTTTCTCTTTCTTTTTTCTAATTTTATGCTTATTTTTTGGTTTAAATTGGAGCAAAGCTGGCCTTGGAAAAGATTCCAAGGCCAGTCACTGGCTTTTCTGTGTAGCATCCCGAATAGGAATGCCCCGCTGTGTGAATCCCCCAGGGCACCCATAAAAACGTAGCTCTGCCTGCTTCAGGCATGTGCGCGGAGCATGTCATTCGGCAGGCAGCTCTCATTCAGATAAGCTGGGGCATTCAAGTCAATGAGAGCTGCCATCTGAATGACCTGGTCACAACAAGAGGCTCTCATTGGACAAGAGCCCACACATGCATCATTGGAGCCTGAGAATGTACATTTTTTAAGAGCAAACTGGGGAGTTTAACACAGCGGGGCATCCCAATTCAAGATGCCCTGGGCCAAGGAACAAAACCCAGGAAAGTCAAACTTTTCACTTTTAGCCATTTCCTTTACATTCAATACTTCAATACTTTATTGATCCGCCAAGTAAGTACAGGGTACAAACAAGGAATGCCTTTTGGCAAGGAGATACACCATGAGAGCTATAACAATTACATACATAACATAGAAATAACAAGAATTACGATTCAGTTCAGGTAAATCTATAGAGACTAACATAATTATCAGCAATGCAGGGCAGGATGGAGTTAAGGGCCTCTCACACACTGGAATTATTCAGAGCCAAAACGGCCAGAGGAAAAAAATTGTTTTTGTGTCTGGAAGTTTTGGTTGAATGAGCCATGAATCTGCGGCCCGATGGTAGGAGCCTGAAGAAGGAATGACCTGGGTGTGCCGAGTCTCCAGATATCTTCTTAGCCCTTGAGGAGATTCTGCTCATGTATTGATCATCCAGAGAAGGTAGGGGAGATCAAATTAACCTCTCAGCGATCCTGGTTATTCTCTTCAGCCTCTGCTTGTCTTTGGCTGTGGCTCTGCCGTACCAGACTGTACATGAACTGGTCAGGATTGATCCTATGGCACCGTTGTAGAATGTTTTTAAGATCTTTTTAGACAAACCGTATTTTATCAACTGTCTCAGGAAGTATAGCCTCTGTTGGGCCTTCTTTAAGATAGCAGAAGCTTGCTTGCTCCACTTCAGGTCCTGTGTGATCTGAGTACCAAGAAATTTAGCACTGGTTACAATCTTGACAGTCTCCTCACCAATCAAAATGGGATCGTGTGATTGGTGGGATCGCCTAAAGTCAATTATAAGTTTGACTGTTTATGAGTATTCAGTATAAGATTGTTTGCTTTGCTCCAGGATTCAAGGGTTTCTACTTGGGCTATAGTAAGACTCATCATTGTCACTGATAAGGCCTACTAAGGTGGTATCGTCAGCGTATTTAATGATCTTGACCGATGGATCTGAGGAGATGAAGTCATTGGTGTAAAGTGAGAAGAGAAGGGGAGACAGAACTCACCCCTGTGGTGCACCCATGTTTGTGATCCTGGATGTGGAAACAAAGGGTCCCAGTTTGACCCTCTGGGACCTGCCAGTCAGAAAGCTAAAAATCCAGCCCGATAAGTTTTGTGGGATGCCCAAGGAGAGCAACTTCTCCTGGAGTATTTGTGGATCAATGGTGTTGAATGCAGATGAGAGGTCCACGAATAACAGTCTAGCATATGACTTGGGACGATCAACGTGATCCAATGTGTACTTGATCGCCAGATTACCGCATCCTCTGCTGATCTGTTTGCTCTGTATGCGAACTGTAGTGGATCCCAAAAAGAACCTGTAGCCTCCTTGAGGAATGACATGACCAGTTGTTCCTCAAGGAGGCTACAGGTTCTTTTTCTCTTCTATTCTCTTACTCTTGAGTAATAGTAATCCATGAATAACTTTTAAATCACTTCTATGTATTTAGCAAGGCATGCAAGAATGTACGCTGTTTTCGAGGCTATGCACTTGCCTTACTCTCACATTCCCCCAGTGGCTGGATATGTGGAATCATCACTCCCTCTGCTGTGTGCACCAAGCCAAGCAGAGCTTTAGGTTTGACTGGTGCGCACAGATCCTGGATCCCAGAAGTAAGGTAGGAGCATGTTTCTAGTTGAAGGGCATCTCAAATTGGCATTCACCCTTGCTTACCATGTTATACATACAAGCAACTAAAAATGACTTTTGGATCTCTTTAACCTTTTGGCCTGGTGCGTGGCCTGCATCACTTTAGTTACCCCACTTAATACTGTGTGTTTGTGTGTGGGGGACTTTGAATGTGTGTGGTTGGGGGGACTTGCATGTGTAGGGGGGCTTGAGCTTGTGCGTGTATGGGGGGTGGTTGACAAATTGATGAACATGCACGGCTGAAGGGGCGTCTAACGTGGATGAGCGCAGGGGGTTACAGATGTGTGTATGTGGGCTGGGGTGGTGAATTGGCGTGTGGGGTCAGCAGTCCCAGAATGTAGAGCAGCACAGTCAGAAGGCACTTCCTGTTTGCAGGCTGCCTGATGTTCCATGAGCCACCATCTTGGATGTTTAAAGGCTCATAACATGCAATAGATGCAGGTAGGATGATTTTTAATGTGAGCAATCTGTATGTACAGGGTGTGGGAAACATATAAGATATGCTCTTATTCAGAGTGAAGGACCGCTTTAATGTACTGGAGGAGTCAGTTGACTCGAACCACGCCACTATAGGTAGATTTCATGAACCTGCCCCCAGGGAAGTTAGACCTAGACTAAGGCTAAAGTGGACCTATCACCAGAATTTTCATTATCCTGGTACTTGGTGTTTGTCCCTGGGGCATGCTGATTTGGGATGCCCCACTATATGAAACCCCCAGATCACCCACTCTGCTCACCTTTCCACTGTTCCCACTGTGCATGCGCAGGGTCTCATCCAATCAGCGCTTTATGTTGTGCATACTAATACACGGAATAAAGCCATCACCTTGGACAGAGCATCAGCATTGGCAGCAGGAATGGCCGCATCCTGGTTTCCCTGCAGAGTGCCGGCATGCTCCCGCGTCCAGCATAGCTGAATAACTGAGTGTAGAACACTTGTCACTCCAGCCCATGATCATGGCGAGGTACCAGCAGAAGGGTGATGGATTTGCAGGCCGCTGCGAGGGGTTCACACAGTGGGGCATCCTAAATCGGGATGGTCTAGGGGCAATTAGTCACCTGGCCCTGGAGTCTTTTACACGGAAAGTGTGCTGGGCGTTCCATCTGGGTACACACAGTGGGATACACTAAATTGGGATGCCCCGTTTGAGAGAAACAATATCCTAGAGAGTGTAATTCTTAGGTGGTGTTTCCCTTTAAGGGCGTGGTTGAGGCGTGACACCACAGGGCGCTATGCACGCTGGAATGATGGCTGCTTGCCTTACCCTGGGGGATCCCCATCTGGATGCCCCGCTGTGTAATACCCCCCAGGGCACCTAAAAACACTCACTTTTCCAATCCAGAATTGCTGGAGCCCCCCGTGCATTGCCCCCCCAGAACACCCACAATTCTTACCTTCCTTGACCCTCCGCCAGTCAAGGGGACTGCATTCCTAGCTGAGGATAAGGTAAGAATTCTGGGCATCCGGGGGGGGGGGGGGGTGATGCACGAGGAGGCTCCAGCATTCTGGATGGCCCCCCAACCTGTCTGAATAGGGCCGGACCCACATCCAATAGCTGTAAACGGGTGTTGAGCTGCCTTGAAATTGTCATGGCATTCCTGGCTGCACAGTATAGTTTTATCCCTCCCAAAGGGTAAACTCATATTGTCCTGGTCATAATGGACCAAAACTCACAGAGATCGGCCCAGGAATCTATAAGATTCCTGGGCCAATTGATTTCCTCCCCCTGGTGCATCCAGAATCAGGATACCCGCTGTGTGAAACCCCCCAGGTCATCCCATACACTTACCTTCTTTCCCGGTCCAATAGTGCATGTTGCGAGCAGCGCCTGCATCCCCTCTATCCCTCTAGCAGGGTGCATGCCCGCACCAGGCATTTGTGAACGGCCAGCATGGGCACACTCCCTGTTAGAGGGTGGTGGGGGATGTGGCTGTCAGCACACTCTGATCTGCTCGTATTAGATGAGCTCCTGGACAAAGTGGCTCAAGCGGATCCAAGCGTGCTGATTGGACAAGAAGGCTGCACATGTGTCATAGGACCGAGAAGAGGTGAGTTTGTTCAGGTGACCTGGGGGGTTTCATACAGTGGGGCAGGGACCAAAACCCAGGATAGTCAAAATCATGGGGTTTGGTCCACTTTAACCAAGTAGACTGAAAGGTATAGCACACATTGCAGAGGACATTGTGTGTGCTGTCATTTCCGTTTTCCCTGCGGCCAGGTCAGGCATTAAATGGCCAGTACAGGGGCTGGGAAGATAACAAAGGCGCATATATCTCAGCCAGCAGACTTGATCTCATAGCTGCACTGCTCCAGTTTCTGACCAGTCGGTTCTAGTAAGCTGACCATTTTTTCAGAGGGACACATTTGGGACACTTATGACAGCAAATCACTAGGTCAATTTTCAATTGACAACATTGGTCAGATATCATACAATCATACCTCCCAACTTCTGAAAATGTGAAAGTGGGACAAGCCACGCCCCGACCACACCCACGGCCACACCCATGCCACGCCCCGGCCACACCCCCTGTCACGCCCTCCAGCTCCGATCCTCCAGCAATGTCGGCTGCCTTCACCCCTGCATGCCAGCCTGCGTACGTTTTTTTTTTATCCCCAACCCAGCCCCCCGCGTGCCGCCCCCCTGCGCGCTCACCCGCAAGCCAGGAAGTCAGTATCTTCGCGCCGGCCAGTGTTTATACAGAAGACGCCGGTGTCGTTGCGGCCCTGGGCACACCGCCACAGCGCAGGGCGTCCCGGGACATTTGCTAACGGTCCGGGACCGCTGGATTTTGTGGAAAAATCGGGACAATCCCGGGAAAATCGGGACAGTTGGGAGGCTGTACCTGGCTTGGTGCTGGGACACATAGTGGCCCAGCTATGATCCGATTTGTGTTGGTGCCGGATGTCTAAGGCACTGGTGTTTAATGTGAGGAAGCTCACAGCCAGGGGTCACTTTTGTCTCAGGTGGATCGGGGCCTTTTCAGACTAGAGGTGTGAAGGAGTCAGCAGGGAGTTTGTGATCTGCGCTTGGCTCACAGATGCTAATTCTCCTGGGTTTCCTGGGTTTATGACTAGAAAGCCTTAGTGCTACAGGCAGAAATAAAGGGTGACATTTGCTAGGAAGGGAGAATTCTAAAGGAGAACTCCGGACTTATATCCGGGGGTTTATATACATTGATACTGGATTTTTCCTTCACCCCCACACTATCCAGATTGCAACTAAAATAAAAGTGCTCATCTTTTTTGTTTCTTGTAAAAACGTTTTAGTCTCAATAATGGCGGCGCATTGTAGCAGTAGGAGGGGTTCTGCACTTGCACCGTGGAGTAGCCAAGAAGGTAAGTTTTCCTGGTGAATTGTGGGATTTCATACAACGGGGCATCCCATATAGCGGGGAGAGGGAAGTGGCCGGGTTTTGGTCTGCTCTAAGAAACACCCCCCCCCCCCCCCACAGAGGTGCTGCCAAAGGGCAAAACATTATATTTGATCCATATATTGGGCCATTTCGGGGCTCCAGCATCAGAGCTGACATTAACCCTCCCCCATCTTTCTGTGCTAATCACCTTTGGCTCTGAACCTATGGATTCTTTGTTAAAGCTGCCCTACACACTTCCCATGCCCAAAGACCTAGTTTCAGCCCCATATACTTACCTGCCTATTGTGTATGCCAAGTCAACAACTCGGCCAATAAAAGCCTCTCTGGAGATAGAGGGTCAATGCTCTCAGCTGGTAGCATCACCGTACAAGTACTGGCCATTGGGTCAGACGAGTGGGCTGAAACGCGTTGGCTGGCTGTTATTGGCCGGCGTGGGCATGTGACACCGCCAGCTATGGGGTTTGTCTCCAGGAATCCAGTGGGTGTGTGATGAACAAGGCAGAACTAAAATGGTTTCCATGCCCGGGCTCCAGGGCCCCAGCCAGGCTCTGGCATCAGGTTTTTGGCCTAGCGTAGGCCCCTCTGCATGGCTCACCCATTGCTCCTGTAGAGTAATTCGGACGCGTCCCAGACCATGGCCGTCTCTCATCACAGCCGCCTGTCTGGCTCGGCAAGGCAGAACTGTTTAGGATCAGTAATGAAAGCGTTCACCGGTTCTCGGGACGGATCTCACGCCTGTCTACATGTGTCAGTTTCACTGTTAGCGAGTGCGCGGGGAAACATCTGGTTTCTCAGGCGCTGCTGTCAATCTGCACCTTGCCGTTTACATGCGGCCAGCCGGTGACGGCCATATTTCTGTTGGCAGATTGCTGACAAGGAAGAATGATGGAAGTCAGATGGCCTGCGACCGCACTCCATGGTATGTGACAGCGGCCTCGGTCCAACAGGCTCTGCCGGCACTCAGCGATAGAACAAGTAGAGATCGGGCCTAACCCTCCTCTGGTCTTGTCGGAACTTTCCCTCGGCCTTTGTCAAAGTCATCCCACAAGTGAAAAGTCTTACCAGCACACTAACCCAACTCCCTCCCCCTCAAAGCCTTACCTTGAATTCAGAACACTAACCCATCTGACTCCCCAAAAGCCTTACTTTAACCCAGCTCCCTATGCCAATGTATTCCCCCAAAGCCTTACCTTAACCTAGCACCCTAACCCAACTCACTCCGCAAGGCTTTTTCCCCTGATTCAACTCATCCCACTTACCAAAGGCCTTTACCTAACCCCAGCCACTTAAATAAAGCCTTACTTTAACCCAGCACCTCAACCCAACTCTCCCAGGAAGTCTTTAGCCTTTCTTAACCCAACCCACTACCAAAAGCCCTTGACCTTTCCCAACCAATGTATCTAAGGCATAGTCTTATCCCAACCCACTTACCCAAGGTATGGTCCTATCACAAGGTAAAATCCAATACAAACCCACTACTCAAGGTATATCTCTATCCCATCCTACTTACCCAAGCTATAATCCTATCTGAACCCACTTATCAAATGTATGATCATATCCCAACCCACTTACCCAATGTATGATGCAGCCTCCAGCGCTCAGAGCCGCTGAGCTGCTATGCGCATCCAAGCAGCCTTGGACGCGCGCTGTGATTGGCTGGAGCGGTCACGTGGGAGCAGGGAGAGGTGAGTTTTCGGGGCTTTCTGGGGGGTTTCACACAGCGGGGCACCCCCGATCGGGGTGCCCCACCGAAGTGGACCAAAACCCAGGATAGTCAAAATCCTGGGTGTTGGTCCACTTTAATGTCTCTAAATGTAAAATCATGCACTTGGGTAGAAGGAATCCCTGCTCTGAGTACCGTATGGGCAGCACTGTGTTAGCCAGGACCTCGGAGGAGAGAGATTTAGGGGTACTGATTACTGATAGCTGCAAGATGAGTGGACAGTGTAGCCAGGCAGTGGGAAAAGCAAGCAGGATGCTCGGCTGCATAGCTCGAGGCATCACCAGTAGGAAGAGGGAGGTTGTGATGCCGCTGTATAGAGCCCTGGTGAGGCCACAGCTAGAATACTGTGTGCAGTTCTGGAGACCTTACCTGCAAAAAGACATTATTCAAATAGAACGTGTCCAAAGGCGGGCAACAAAAATTGTAGAAGGACTTAAACATAAAACGTATCAGGAGAGACTAAAAGAACTTAATATGTACAGTTTGGAGGAAAGAAGGAGGGGGGGGACATGATGGAGACCTTTTATATATGTAATATGTATAAAGGATTCAATAAGGTTAAGGAGGGAAGTGTTTTTAAAGTGGACCAACACCCAGGATTTTGACTATCCTGGGTATTGGTCCACTTCCGTGGGGCACCCCGATCGTGGGTGCCCCTCTGTGTGAAACCCCCCAGAAAGCCCCGAAAACTCACCTGACCCCGCTCCCACATGACTCACTCGTCCAATCGCCGCCGACGGACAAGGAGAGGCAGCGACAGACAAGCTGAGCGCGGGCCGCCGCTGCCTCCCGTGCGTCCCTCTTACAGGGAGCGTGCCTGCGCTGGCCATTCACAAACGGCCGGCGTGGGTGCGCTGCCTGCTAGAGGGATGTGGCCCACGAATGCGCCGCTGGAACGAGGATCAGATAGGATTTTCGGGGATCTGGTGCCCCGCAGTCAGGGAGCTGATCGGTCCGGGAATCTTATAGATTCCCGGGCGATCAGGGGAGGGTGTTGGTCCACTTTAAGAAGAAACTTGATAGAACAAGGGGGCACAACCTGAAGCTAGTCGGAGGGAAGATCAGGAGCAATGTTAGAAAATATTATGTTACAGAGAGAGTAGTAGATGCTTGGAACAAACTTCCAGCAGAGGTAGTTGAAAAATCGACAGTCACAGAATTTAAAAACGTCTGTGATAAGCACACATCTATCCTAAGATAAAGAGCACATACAGTATACACATAAGGGCAGACTAGATGGATCGGATGGTCTCCTTCTGCCGTCACCCTTCTATGTTTCTCTAAGACCTTTACCTAATGGTCAGCAATCATGTCATTGTGGGCTGAAAAGTTACAGTGGCACAGGTCCCACTAATTCTGAGCATCTATGATTGGGTCATTCAACCTCAGAAGATTGGACAACCTTTTTTTGAATTTTTGTGAATGTATGGCCATGTTATACTTTCATACACATAGGAATTTGTCCTCCTTTTCTCATTTAAACCATCTGTGCAGTGAAACAAACCCAATCGGAATAAAAGTGAAAGGCCGCCTACAGTGTGCTCTATGAATATCTTGTAATGGCCTTTGGCCGGCATCCATGCCCCTGGTGACTTCCAGGAATTTGTCAGCGAGATCCCTGGTGATACACTAGACCGGCCTGTTGCGGTGTATCTCGATGACATTCTTATTTACTCCTCAGACCTCCGGAGACACTGGCAGCATGTAAGAGCAGCTCTGCAGCCTCTTCCTGACAACGGGTCACATGTAGCGATGGGCATCGGATAGCGGCCAAAGCTCGATCTTGCCTGTTCGCCCAACAGCAAATTATCTATCGCTACACTGTGAACTGGTAAAGGGGTTCTTGGACCACTTATCAGTTTACAAACAGAAAAGAAAAAAGTACTGTTTAAAGAAATAATAAAAAAGAACTCACCGTCACCATGTTCCCTGTCCCTTGGGCGGCATCCTCTCTGGCTGGCCAGGGGCTCCCTTCCCTGGTCTGCTGCTGGTGGGGGAGGCTGGCATTAGTATTGAGGGACATTTGCCGGGCAGTAAGCCTTTTATACCCCAGAGGAGGAGATTACCTGGGAATCTCCCAACGTGTCCCTCCTTTCTAATAAGGAAAGAAAACTCACCATCGCCACGTCCCACTGCACATGTCCCCTGCTGCGCATCATCCTCTCTGCCGGGTCAGGGGCTCCCCCCTGGTCTTGCCAGCACTGGTCTGCTGCTGGTGGGGGTGGTTGGCATTAGTATTGAGGGGCTAATGCCAGGCAGTAAGGCTTTTATACCCTGGAAGAGGAGATTACCGGGGAATCCTCCAACGTGTCCCTCCCCTCCAATAATAAAAAAAAGAACTCACTGTCGCTCGTCCCCCTGCATCTGTGCTTCACTGGGGCTACTGGGCAGTAAGTCTTTTATACCCCAGAGGAGGAGATTACCGGGGATATTGTTACCCTTCCAAAAAATGCTCTGACCAGTAAAGGGACTTGTGTCAGCTCTTGGTCATCGGATGCCATTACTACATTCTCTGCCCCCCTCTTTGCAGGACTTGGCATCGAAGTCCGGTCCAAAATGGACCAATAGCACTGAGGAAAGGTCCACCAACAACTGCCACATTTTGCATTATATATAGAAATCTATGTCTGTCATTATTATTATTATTAATGTTTATTTATAGAGCACAATCACCTTCTATTGCACTGTACAATGTGAAAATACAAACAGGGTGTGAATGAGTTCTGCCAGGAATAAGTTCTCCTGCTCCCAGCCCATTGCCATTGTGAGGCTTCGCTATCCACTAACAAAGCCACACAGCTGGGTGATTACTCCCCCTCTACCCTTTCCAAGCCCTGAGTTAAGAAAGAGAATAAGCCTAAAGGTTCAGGAGTAGAAATCACTCAGCACAGCAGGAGTCTTGCTATTTCAACAGAAGTCTAAGGCTGCAGCTGCTGCAGGAGAGTTTTCTGTGGTCAGGTAACATTCATTGATCAGAACGAAGCAATACCACCCTAGAAGGGAATGAAAATCTTGGGGTTTGCTCCTCTTGAAGTCAATTATTGACTGAACTTCTGCTTTAAAGTGGAACAAAAGAAAAGTAATAAGGGGGCGAACAACCAAAATGTGTATTGCAAAAAGGAGTGCAGAGTTTATTCATAGACAAAAGGATTTAAAGTGCTGTACATATATACAATGGGACAAAGCCCATAAGACAGGCTTGTAAATGCACAAAACAACAGGGCAAAGGCCCTTGTAATAGACCGCTAGATGGCGCAGCTGCGTAAGATTATAAACAATATGTACACTCATATAAATGCACAAGTTCAGACTGAGGGAGCAGGGTCACATATCAAACAGCACATACTTGAAAGTATAATAACAGGCAAATCTGGAATACATACGAGGGTATTTAAACCCCTAACCCCTCTACACAGCAAGACACAGCAATAGTAAGTAACAGAATGCAAAAGGTAATGAGAAATCTTACAGGCTGCACTGGTGGACAAAAGAGAACCCCCAACGTTCCGGCTGTCAGGCCTTTGTCAAGAGGGAAGCGGTGCCAGTTAGCCAACAACCTCATGCTTAAATATCCTCCAAGGTACTTGATGGCGCGGCAAGGAACGCACAGCACGGCGCACAATAGCCACGTCATCAGCGGCGTCCAGAGTCCGTCCCGGCCAGTGACAGATTGGATCTGAAAAGGAGCCAATCAGTGACTAGCGCACGGGGCGGGCCCCGGCGCCGCAGCTGCCAAAAGAACAGATGAGACAGAATTGCCTTATATTCTTTGATTATCATGTCCTTTGATGATATCAACACTCTTACACATATACAGGCTGACACATTGGCATTTAGCCAACAGGAGGTGGACAATATAATAGCACAATTTTCTCGGGCTGATAGCCCGCTAGTCACAGACCACTCTGCTACTAAAAAGCAGTTTGAAAATCTTTCCAAAAAATCCATTCAGTATCAGCTTCATTCTGATACTTTAATAGAATATCTTAAAGCCAAACGGATCCCAAGGGGGTTGAGGCTCCAGGCCAGACCAACTTTTTGCCAGCAAAACAAAGATTTTGTTGGGGACTGGCAAAGAATACTCAATAAATGTAGCCTTGACCTCATTGCCTTGACTATTAAAGGTATACAGTCTGAACTTATTGGCATAAAGGAGACCCTGGTATCACTCCAGTCCCAACTGGAATCCAATATCCCTGGGTAAACCTTTAATACCTACCTGGATACCTGTAAGGCCACTCTAGAACAGTATAGAGTTGACACCATACAGTTTAAATTAAACAAATATCGTAGAGACGCCCTTGACTATCAGGAAGGGAGGGTCTATACCTGGCGCGAGCATAGGAGACTAAGACCTGCTCATAGTTCCACGCATCAAGCACCCGATACTGATTCGAGCTCAGACTCATCAAGCAATACTTTTTTAGAGCAAGGCCCCTCGCAGGGCCCCCAAAGAAAACTAATAAAAAAACAAGACGGGGCAACAAGAAGAGGCCAACGCAACTACCGGCAATACCCGACGGCTCAGAGCAGATACAACACACGCAGCAAGGTGACTGCCCAACCGTGATAAATATTTCTGACTACAAATTATCTGAGGAAGACTCTAAGGTACTCTCTAAAGGCTTATCGTTTGTCCCCACGTATAAGGGCAATAACTTTGATTTAAATATGCAGTTGCAAAAGTTTTTCCGTACACTACGTATTAAAGCTTTTTTTGCTTATCATCCCCCTAAGGATACTGCTACTGGTATACCACACGGAGGGGTTGATTTATCCATGTGCAGGCCTAAGAGCCGGTGGAATCCTCCCCCCACTTCCTATGCACTAGAGACTTATATTAACTTGGTCCAGAGGGAGTTTGATAACACTTGCAATACACCTAGAATCAGAAAACACAATCTATCCTGGAGTGAGAAGAGGGCCCTTGATAAATTGAGGGAGAACCCCCAGATCACTATAAAACCGGCTGATAAGGGCGGAGCTATTGTGGTAATGAATACTGCTGATTATGTGCAGGAGATTCTTTCCCAACTTCGGGATACTACTGTCTATATGCCCGTCCATGACAACCCTACATCTGAGATTAAAAGATCTATAGATAACATTGTCCAGATGGCTCTTTCGAACAAAGTGATAGATGAAAGAGTATCGAAATTTCTTACCACTGACTTTCCGCTTGTACCCTTGTTTTATTGCCTCCCTAAAATACATAAGAGACTAAACAAACCACCAGGACGCCCAATAGTAGCCGGGTCAGATTCCATCTTTCAATCCCCCGCTATCTTTATAGACCGCATTCTTCAACCTTTAGTTGTTGCCATGCCCTCTTTTTTGCAGGACACTACGGACTTCTTAAACCATCTGACACACTTGGGTACACTTCCATCTGACTGTCTATTAGTCACAATGGACGTCACAAGTCTTTATACCTCCATTCCTCATTTAGAAGGTATTAATGTCATTTCAAAAGCCTTAAGCACTACTCAAATTGAACCTAATCTTCAGAGATTTGTCCTAGACTTGTTGGCAATTATCCTGCACAAGAATTATTTTGCTTTTGATAATCAATTTTACTTTCAAATACAGGGTACCGCTATGGGGTCTAATATGGCCCCTAGCTATGCCAACTTGTTTATGGCCAACTTTGAAAACACTTATGTCTATTGTCATGATCTTTATCTCACCCATGCACTTACATGGTTGAGATATATTGACGATGTCTTTCTTTTATGGCATGGGGATATCAATACATTACTGCAATTTCATCAATATATAAACAACTGTCTCCCGACCATTTCATTTTCCATAGACCATAGCCCTTCCTCTATTCATTTTTTGGATGTAGCTGTCTCTCTGCATGAGGGCCATATCACCACTGATATATTCAAGAAACCTACAGATAGGAATACGTTTCTGCATGCTAACAGTTTTCACCCTCCCTCCCTGATTAGGGCTCTTCCTTATAGCCAGTTTGTCAGAATTCGACGGATAACATCTACGGACGAACTCTATTTGGAAAGATCTGATGAATTGATCGCCAACCTGGCAACACGGGGTTATAATGTACCTCAGCTCAAATCCGCTCAAGCAAAGGCCATGTCTCTGGATAGGCACGATTTACGGAAATTCAAAGGTAAGCATACTAAGGATAGGATACCCCTGGTATTGACATACTCCAAGCTATCCCAGAAAGCACAGCGGATAGTTAAAAAGCACTGGACTGTTCTACATAGTGACAATAAGTTAGCAACGGTTTTCCAGGAATTGCCTATGACGGCATATAAAAGAGCATCGAGCATTAGGGATTCCTTAGTTAAAACTAACTTTTCTACACAAAGGGATGCTTCATCCAACTGGCTTTCGCGATCACAGATTCCGGCTGGCATGTTCCCCTGTGGCCACTGTGCCCAGTGCAGCTACATGACCAAGGGCTCCTTCTTTACCCACCCGCTGACAGGCAGAAGTTACCCCATCAGAGCTTTCGCCAATTGCGCAAGCTCTGGTGTAATTTACCTGTTAAAGTGCCCTTGCGGTAAAGGTTATGTGGGCAAGACTATGAGACAAATAAGACAAAGGGTTAGCGAGCATCGCTCGGATATTAGAAATAGCAGATTGGACTCTCCAATCGCTAGACATTTCCTTGAAGAACTACACCACATGACGCAGTTACGGTGCACTGTTATAGAAGTAGTCAGTCACTCGGTGCGGGGCGGTAATTTTGATCTAAAGTTATTGAAACGTGAATTATACTGGATTCACCAGTTACAAACAAAGAGCCCCCTAGGGCTCAATGAGGAGGTTGATTACTCCCCTTATTTTTGATTCCAGAATACTGCAGCCCTGCTTTAGTCTTTTTATGGGGATCTTGTATTTGGCTATTCCCTTTATGACCTATTACACTAGGAGCTCTAAGTAATCTATACAGCTTGTCCCCTATCTCTCTGTGGGACTCTTTTGTTCCTTTTTTGTAGAATATTGTGCTATTATACGTTGGTGTGGTTCCACCTTATGTTTTGGTGTAACCAGCCATTTTTTTAGTCCAGTTTTTTTTAAATCACACTCTAACACGTTTTTATTTTTATATTAGGTTCATGCATATCGCTTGCTACAAACAGTGATTATGGCCAACATCATCCTCCAAGGTCATCTCCTCCGTGGTACAATGAAAAGATATGATTCTTCACATTTAATCTGATGCGCTCCGCTTTTGTACTGATAGCGCTGAATCCATGACGTATCAAAATGCTGCCTTCGTTCACCACGCCCTGATGGGCAGTCTCTGGCTCCATTAGACATCAGTATGACTCAATGCCCGCCTATGATGTGTGTGCTACTACAAGCATGCGCACTGCGCTATGAATCTCTGGCGGCCATCTTTGTTATTCCCTGCACTTGCCATTACTCTAAATTCTGTCTCATCTGTTCTTTTGGCAGCTGCGGCGCCGGGGCCCGCCCCGTGCGCTAGTCACTGATTGGCTCCTTTTCAGATCCAATCTGTCACTGGCCGGGACGGACTCTGGACGCCGCTGATGACGTGGCTATTGTGCGCCGTGCTGTGCGTTCCTTGCCGCGCCATCAAGTACCTTGGAGGATATTTAAGCATGAGGTTGTTGGCTAACTGGCACCGCTTCCCTCTTGACAAAGGCCTGACAGCCGAAACGTTGGGGGTTCTCTTTTGTCCACCAGTGCAGCCTGTAAGATTTCTCATTACCTTTTGCATTCTGTTACTTACTATTGCTGTGTCTTGCTGTGTAGAGGGGTTAGGGGTTTAAATACCCTCGTATGTATTCCAGATTTGCCTGTTATTATACTTTCAAGTATGTGCTGTTTGATATGTGACCCTGCTCCCTCAGTCTGAACTTGTGCATTTATATGAGTGTACATATTGTTTATAATCTTACGCAGCTGCGCCATCTAGCGGTCTATTACAAGGGCCTTTGCCCTGTTGTTTTGTGCATTTACAAGCCTGTCTTATGGGCTTTGTCACATTGTATATATGTACAGCACTTTAAATCCTTTTGTCTATGAATAAACTCTGCACTCCTTTTTGCAATACACATTTTGGTTGTTCGCCCCCTTATTACTTTTCTTGTGTACAGTATTTTTCCTGTATGGTAGTATGCAGGCTTAAGGGGTCTGAACACCAGCTATCTTTGTTAAAGCTGTTTCTATTGCATTTAATACTAGCGTTTAGGTGTGCTTCAACATATGTGATTTTAATTGTTAAAGTGGAACAAAACCTGGGATTTTCACCATCCTGGGTTTTGTTTCTCTCCAGTGGGACAACCCAGTTTGGGATGCCCTGCTGGGTGTAATAACCTGGAAAACCCTATCGGCAATCCCAGGGTGAATGCATGGGCTGACAGTTAATTAGTGGATCACCTTTACATTTTTTTTTGCAGTGCCGCTCTATGACAAAAGATGATTGGAGCGCGTGCCGCTGATCACTTACCTGCCAAACCACTTACCAGCTCCGGCCATTCAGTACACGCCTCAGCTGGAGTTGAGTGTAGATGCAGCCACGGCCAATAAAGTAAGTATACAAAGGTGATTCCAGGAGTTTCACACAGCAGGGCATCCCAAATAAGATGCCCCACAGAGAGGGAGCCCAACAGCTCTAGAGACTTAGAGACTCTTTAATGATAGGAAATTATTAAGGCAGACCCACAGTCGAAAATAACCTGCTTAGTTCTGCAGCATTCCCCTTCTGCATCTGGGCAGCAGCACTTGCCTAGTCCAGCGTTCCCTCGATTCCAGCCATCACTTTAGGTCCCCGCATGATATCTGGCAGCATGTTGGGTTTGCTGGGCATCACACACACAAAGATATGCTAGCCTAACTCGAGAAACCCAAGTGGCCACCGGTGGTCACATGATGGGGGTGCAAACCAGTGAGGAAATGCATAAGTAGGTAAGGACAGAAAGACCTGCCCTGTATCCTGTTGTGTCCTGCACATGGATTCCAGCCAAGGGTGGACTGGCCACAGGGAGACCCGGGACAAAGCCGGTAGCTTGCACTGCTTTAGGGCCAGTTGGGCTTCTGCTTCTAACACCTACATTCAATGTTTGCTCCCTTAGTCTCCCTTTCAGCCCCCCATACCCAGCCACACATGGTTGGAGGGGCTTCAGCTGGGATGTCTGGGGACAGCCAAGGGCTGGTAAAGTCCAGGGCTGATTTTTGGCTCCAGTTCGATTCCAGCCTTTCTTTAGATTCTGTGGCCAGCTGTGACCTATATCATGTTTGCCCTGATGCCCTACATCCTGTGTCCGGTCATGTCTTGTTTGTGATCTGCCACATACTGCATCTTACTGCATACTGCAAGCCTTATCTTGCATCATATATCCAGCTGTGTCCTATATCCCATGGCCAGTCTGTGTCCAGGTGTCTCCTGCATTCAGCTATCTCCTACATTCTGTGCCTGGTGGCGTCCTGAAAGCTACATCCAGCAAGGTTATGTAGACAATGTCCAGCTGTGACCTGCCTAATGTGACCAGCTGCATCCTGTATATTGTCTCCAGCCGTGTCCTGCATATTGTGTCCAGCCGTGTCCTGCATATTGTCTCCAGCCGTGTCCTGCATATTGTGTCCAGCCTCGTCCTGCATATTGTGTCCAGCCGTGTCCTGCATATTGTCTCCAGCCATGTCCTGCATATTGTCTCCAGCCGTGTCCTGCATATTGTGTCCAGCCGTGTCCTGCCTATTGTGTCCAGCCATGTCCTGCATATTGTGTCCAGCCGTGTCCTGCATATTGTGTCCAGCCGTGTCCTGCATATTGTGTCCAGCCGTGTCCTGCATATTGTGTCCAGCCGTGTCCTGCATATTGTGTCCAGCCATGTCCTGCATATTGTGTCCAGCCGTGTCCTGCCTATTGTGTCCAGCCATGTCCTGCATATTGTGTCCAGCCGTGTCCTGCATATTGTGTCCAGCCGTGTCCTGCATATTGTGTCCAGCCGTGTCCTGCATATTGTGTCCAGCCGTGTCCTGCATATTGTGTCCAGTCGTGTCCTGCATATTATGTCCAGCCACGTCCTGCATATTATGTCCAGCCATGTCCTGCATATTATGTCCAGCCACGTCCTGCATATTGTGTCCAGCCGTGTCCTGCCTATTGTGTCCAGCCGTGTCCTGCATATTGTGTCCAGCCGTGTCCTGCCTATTGTGTCCAGCCGTGTCCTGCATCTTGTGTCCAGCCGTGTCCTGCATATTGTGTCCAGCCGTGTCCTGCCTATTGTGTCCAGCCGTGTCCTGCCTATTGTGTCCAGCCGTGTCCTGCCTATTGTGTCCAGCCGTGTCCTGCCTATTGTGTGCAGCCATGTCCTGCATATTGTGTCCAGCCATGTCCTGCCTATTGTGTCCAGCCGTGTCCTGCCTATTGTGTGCAGCCGTGTCCTGCATATTGTGTCCAGCCGTGTCCTGCCTATTGTGTCCAGCCGTGTCCTGCCTATTGTGTGCAGCCGTGTCCTGCATATTGTGTCCAGCCGTGTCCTGCATATTGTGTCCAGCCGTGTCCTGCATATTGTGTCCAGCCGTGTCCTGCATCTTGTGTCCAGCCGTGTCCTGCATATTGTGTCCAGCCGTGTCCTGCATATTGTGTCCAGCCGTGTCCTGCCTATTGTGTCCAGCCGTGTCCTGCCTATTGTGTCTAGCCGTGTCCTGCATATTGTGTCCAGCCGTGTCCTGCATATTGTGTCCAGCCGTGTCCTGCATATTGTGTCCAGCCGTGTCCTGCATATTGTGTCCAGCCGTGTCCTGCATCTTGTGTCCAGCCGTGTCCTGCATATTGTGTCCAGCCGTGTCCTGCATATTGTGTCCAGCCATGTCCTGCCTATTGTCTCCAGCCGTGTCCTGCATATTGTGTCCAGCCTCGTGTGCATGTGGTTTTGTTTCCACCTAATCTTCTATAAACTGTTAAAGTGGACCAAAACCCTTGACCGATGGCCATAGAATCTTATCGATTGATTCCCTCCCCCGAGGCATCCAGATTCGGGGGCCCCGCTGTGTGAAACCTCCCAGGTCGCCCGGTAAACTCTATATCTTTAGAAGAGCATGTGCCTACGCCAGGTATTTGTGTGATGCAGATATTTTCATCGACAAGGAGGTAGGTGAGTTTAGCTGGGACTTGTTGGGGGGGAGTTCACACAAGGGGCATCCGGATTTGGGATGCTGCAGGGGAAGGCCAGGCCATGGAGTCTTTTAGATTCCAGGTCCGGCCCACTTGGGTTTTGTTATGCTTTAAGGTTAGGATTTGAAATGTAATTTTTCCAGATACTGGCAGCCAGTGAAGAGACTAACACAGAGGAGCAGCACTGGAGAAGCGAGAGGAGAGTTGAGAATAGATTGGAGGGGTGCCAGTCTGTTTGTTGGCAGACCGCAGGCAAGGGTATTGCAGTAATCTAGTCGGGATAGGATCAGGGCATACACTAGAATTTTGGGGGTATCAGGTGTGAAGGAAGGGGCTGATGCGGGAGATATTTTTGAGTTTGGATATTTAGTTTTTTCTGTGAGTAGCGCCTGTTTTTTTCGGTGGAAATATCCGTTTAGGCGCACAGAAATCCAGCGAGCGATTTGTATTTTTTTGTATAAATAGGCATTCGTGTTTTTTTCCCCTTTTTTTCTGTGGGAAACAATAAGCGACATCTCTGAGTAAATGAAGAGAGAGAGGGCGCGTGAGGCGGAGGAGTGCGCGCTAATGCGGTGACACGGCGGTGCCCTCCATTGTCGGAATCATCATTGTTCATCAGAGGGCTTCTAATGCAGTTAAAGCATTCAGCAATAATTCCTCCATGCATTTATAATTACTGTCACAGGCGGCACACCTCGCTGAGCAGATTACCGCTATAAATTATTGAGCTCCGGCTTTAGGATGAGGGACTTGATGCGCGTGGCAGTCGCTATTTGTTAGGCGGCTTGCGACATAAAAAAAAAAAACCAGCTCGCCTCGATAAAGAACAAAAAGCTATTTAAGCAAAGCAGCCATTTTATAGCAGCCGCTCGCCACGCCTTGCGCCGAGAGCAAATGAATTTGTTAAATCATCTACAGATGCCGGTGCGGAGGGGGGGGGGCGTAAATGCCGGAGCTTTTATTTATGGGTGGAGCAGGCAAGTGCAGAGGGATCATCATATATATCGGAGGATTAGGAGCTCTAGGTTTTCTCTTGTAATCGCTGACGTAAGTAAAACGAACACCTACCATCTAAAAACTTCCAACCGGGAGAAAAAAATAAAGCTCACCCGGGTTGGTAGTAAAAGCTGGGCCCTAAATGGTCACAACTAGAGTTGAGCAAACTGATAGGACGAATTGGTATTGCCACTGAGGTCCTGGAGGAGTCCAGCAGAAGGTCCCTGGTCACTTCAACATATCTTCCAACTTTTCAGGGGGAGAAAGAGGAACATTTGTTAAATAAAGCCACGCCCCCTCATTGATGGATGAAGCCATGCCTCCTAATGGAGGGATGGATGAAGCCACGCCCCCCTCATTGAGAGATGGATAGGGTGTAACAGTTACAACAATATAAACACTTTGAATAAGAGAATGAATCATTTATTGATGTAGATCTGCATGTTACACCTCAAAGAGAAACAGTATGTAAGTGAAGCCACGCCCCCTCATTGAGGGATGGATAGGAGATTGGTTGTAACGATTACAACAATATAAACACTTTGAATAGGCAAATCAACCATTTATTGATGCAGATCTGCATGTTACACCTCAAAGAGGCACAAATGAGAACAATGAGGGGTATATGGACTCAAAAGAGGGACAGTCCTTCCAAATGAGGAACCGTTGGGAGGTATGACTTCAAGTTTACTTGAAAGTAGAAAAACAGCTGCAGAAACACTCAAGACCCCTGTCACTTAGGTTCTTTCCCCACCTCATCCTGTGGTCGGCTTCCCCCTGGTAACCCTCTGGGATGGTTTTTGCCCTTCAAAGGGCCACGGGGAGCAAATCAGTACCTCTTTCCACCGCCCCTTACAGAAGGTGAAGTCCTCTGGCTGGACATCCGCGGTCCCCCAGGTGGGCGATTTGGAATGCGTCTCTCCAGCACCCCACAATTATGTCTACCATATGCTCCTCTTGCTCTGGTTCCCTAGTACCAAGGGACCAGCAGGAGCTGGAAAGCAAGAGCAAGATCAGATGTGAGCTAAAACGGTACGATTTTATATAAAATGGGTTTTGGTCAGCTCTGGGGTCCCCCCCTCCAATAACCCCCTGTGAATCTATCTTTATAACGCGCTCCCCCTGCGACATGTGGCTGTGTGATTGGTCAGTGGCGACCATGTGATTCATCCTCTGCCAGCGGCAGGCAAAGCAGTAGCAAGGGGAGAGTGGTTTAGGGTAAGATTCAGGACATTTGCAGGGGGTAGTACTCTGGCTGGACATCCAAGGTGCTCCAGGTGGGTGTATCTCCAGCACCCCACAACTAGGCCTACTAGACGCTCTGCTCTGGTCCCCAGTCTTACAGATCGTCCCAGAGTTTTTATAGGATTGGCAATCAATCACTGGTGTGTCCATGGACTGTGCCTGCCATGTGCAGTGAGGGCCACACCTAGTGTTCATACACCCTCAGAGCTGTCCCAGCAACTAAAACCTAAAGTTACCAAATAGTTTTACCTAACTAACAGGCTTAATGGCAAAACCACCACCGTGTTACATGTTATTTCTAGATCTCCAGCATTTACTTTTTATTTTTCTCTCTCTTCTTTTTGCCTCTCCGTCTCTTTTTTCAATGATTACTCCATGTTTTCTCCAACCATCCCCCCCCCCCCCACTTCATCTCAGGCTCATTATCATATTTCCATCTTCACTTTTCACTGTCTCTGTCTCTACATCTTCCTACCTTCTTTTTTTATGTCTCTATTTACCCTTTCTACGTTTTCCTCTCTTTTCATTTTCTCTACATATTTCTCTCTTTTCATCTTCTCTACATATTTCTCTCTTTTCATCTTCTCTACATATTTCTCTGTTTTCACCTTTTCTACATATTTCTCTCTTTTCACATTTTCTACATCTTTCTCTCTTTTCACCTTTTCTACATCTTTCTCTCTTTTCACCTTTTCTACATCTTTCTCTCTATTCATCTTCTCTACATCTTTCTCTCTTTTCATCTCCTCTACATCTTTCTCTCTTTTTACCTTTTCTACATCCTTCTCTCTTTTCATCTTCTCTACGTCTTTCTCTCTTTTAACCTATTCTACATCCTTCTCTCTTTTCATCTTCTCTACGTCTTTCTCTCGTTTAACCTATTCTACATCTTTCTCTCTTTTCATCTTCTCTACGTCTGTCTCTCTTTTCATCTTCTCTACGTCTTTCTCTCTTTTAACCTATTCTACATATTTCTCTCTTTTCATCTTCTCTACGTCTTTATACCTGTGGTAGAATGAAAAAAAAAACACTCCACAACATTTTTTCCTTAAAAGGGGGATTTTTGGGAGCAGGAAATGGTTAACAGGGTCCAGGTGGGTTGCCTCCCCTGGGTCTTGGAAGGGAGAAGGGTTAGAGATGGCTGTTATGGGAAAAAGGGACTTGGTTACCTAAGGAGACTGAATATGGTTTCCCTATCTAGGGGCATCCCAAAAAAGAATAGTTGAGGTCCACTTACCAGGTATAAGCAGGTAGAGTTGTGTGTACCCCCATGGGGGAATCTGTAGACCCAGAGTGTGGTGGCTCCAGGTAGCAGGATTAGATGTGGAATTTCAGGCCATGCCCCGGGTGTCCCCGGTGAATTCAGCCAGGACCTCTCTAGTGAGAGCAGGAAGGGTAAGTAAGGGAGGGCACAGGGGGTCACTGGGCCTAGAAGGGTGAGACAATAGGTGTGCTTAGCTTGGCTGGGGACGTGCAGCCTCCAATCTGATCTGGCCTGGGTTCTGGATGGGTTGGGGGGAGGAGGTTGGTGTCCCACAGTGCTGCAGGAATGCCACGGGGACTCATTGTACGTGATGAGAGAGAACCCATGGTAGTGCCTGAGAGAGAGAGAGAGCCCATGGGGTGTCTGAGAGAGAGAGAGAGAGAGAGTCCATGGGGTGTGTGAGAGAGAGAGTCCATGGGGTGTGTGAGAGAGAGCCCATAGGGGTTCCTGAGAGAGAGAGAGCTTATGGGGGTGCCTGAGAGAGAGAGAGTCCATGGGGTGTCTTGGGGGGGAGGTGGTTGGTGTCCCACAGTGCTGCAGGAATGCCACGGGGACTCATTGTACGTGATGAGAGAGAGCCCATGGGGGTGCCTGAGAGAGAGAGAGCCCATGGGGGTGCCTGAGAGAGAGCCCATGGGGGTGCCTGAGAGAGAGAGAGAGCCCATGGGGGTGCCTGAGAGAGAGAGAGAGCCCATGGGGGTGCCTGAGAGAGAGAGAGCCCATGGGGGTGCCTGAGAGAGAGCCCACGGGGGTGCCTGAGAGAGAGCCCATAGGGGTTCCTGAGAGAGAGAGAGCCCATGGGGGTGCCTGAGAGAGAGAGAGCCCATGGGGGTGCCTGAGAGAGAGAGAGCCCATGGGGGTGCCTGAGAGAGAGCCCACGGGGGTGCCTGAGAGAGAGCCCATAGGGGTTCCTGAGAGAGAGAGAGCCCATGGGGGTGCCTGAGAGAGAGCCCACGGGGGTGCCTGAGAGAGAGCCCATAGGGGTTCCTGAGAGAGAGAGAGCTCATGGGGTGCCTGAGAGAGAGAGGCCATGGGGGTGCCTGAGAGAGAGCCCATGGGGGTGCCTGAGAGAGAGAGAGAGAGACCATGGGGGTGCCTGAGAGAGAGCCCATGGGGGTGCCTGAGAGAGAGAGAGCCCATGGGGGTGCCTGAGAGAGAGAGCCCATGGGGGTGCCTGAGAGAGAGCCCATGGGGGTGCCTGAGAGAGAGCCCATAGGGGTTCTTGAGAGAGAGAGAGCCCATGGGGGTGCCTGAGAGAGAGCCCATGGGGGTGCCTGAGACATGGATCTAACAGACAAGGAGCCACCTCCTTTCGTGAGTTTGCAAGGCCAAAGAGAGGTGCCTGGACTCCAGTAAGGTGCGGCGGCCCCTGTTGGAAAACCCTTAAGCCCCGAGAAAGTGTAGAACCCGGTTGGACACGTTGTCCCTGTACATTGGCTGGCTGCTGTGAAGCTGGAACTTAAAGTGGACCTTCACCCTGAATAAGAGTCTATCTTACATGTTTCCCACACCCTGTACATACATATTGCTCACATTAAAAATCATCCTACCTGCATCTACTGCATGTTATGAGCCTTTAAACATCCAAGATGGCGGCTCATGTCATCAGGAAGTGCCTTCTAAATGAGCTGCTCTGCATTCTGGGATTGCTGACCTTTTCCTGACCCCAGCTCTGTGCTCTGTCTAAGCAAAGCACAGCTATAACCTGCCCCCCTGTACTTTATCCTGCTCTCCTCTCCTCAGTAAATGTGATGCTTCTGAGTCAAGATGGCGGCACCCGTATCCTAAAGTCCTGAACAGAGTTGCAGCCCAGTGGGGGAAAGAATAATAAGTAAGTGACTAAAAACGTAAAATATATTAATTTTAGATGCTGGGGAATCATTTTATAAGGGTTTGGGCTTTTCAATAAATCATGGTGAAGGTCTGATTTAACGAAATGATCCTTACATTACCAAGAGCTAGTGGTGCCATCGAAGGGGTGGAGTAGGCCTCAATACCACTGTAATTTACGGTGAACTGTAAAATGGGAACAAAGAGTTAACCAGATATTAACTGAGCCTGATTTGGATATTCTGTTATAGAATATAATGTTATATATGTTCTGATATCTGCTCCTTGGTTTTGTAAATGTGATATGAGCTGCCTTTTGCTGATAGGTCAACCAGCCGTGACACAAGCCTATTAGATTACAAGCACTGTGTGTGGTGACAGTGACATATTCCTGTGGATTACACTTTAAAGTTGACCTTTATTACCATTGCAGTGTGCCACTACTGTGACCTAGGTAGTCCCCTGCACACCTTCTTCTCTTTTTACCTCTCTACGTCTTCTTCTTTTTTTTCCTTCTCTACAGATTTGCTCTATTTACCTTCTCTACAAATTTACACTCTTTTACCCTTATCTATGTCTTCTTCTCTTTTTAACTTCTCTACACCATCTCTTTTTACCTTCTCTACGTCTTTTTCTATTTTTACCTTCGCTATGTCTTCTTCGCTTTTTACCTTCTCTACATCTTCTTCTCTTTTTACCTTCCTTACATCATCTTCCTTTTTTACCCTTCTCTACGTCATTCTCTCTTTTTGCCACCTCTGCCTCTTCCTCTCTTTTTACCATTTTTTTTCTCTCTCATTTTTGAATTTGCTTTTCCCTCTTTTCCATCTTTCAACAGTATTTCTTTCTGTTTTTTGCAACTTTTTTTTTTCCTACTCTTCCTTTTTGTTGCTCTATCCATCTTTCTCGGACACCCTCTTTTCCATGCTTCTTTCTTCTTTTTCTTTCTCACCACATTCTTTCCTTATCTTTTCATTATTTCCTATATCTTCATCTTCTCCTTCCCCTCCATCTTTCCTGTTTTCTCTATGCACCTTCCGTTTTCTCTCCATCTTCCTCTACAATCATCGGAGTGTTGATGTGTGACGGGCATGAGTGGCACAGCGCCTGATTGGAGGGCTACAGCAATAACTTCTTTATGTTTAATGTTCTCACTAAACACAGCATTCCTTAAGTGCAGTTTTATGAGGCCAGAAATGGCTGCGTAATGGAATCCTAAAGCCGCGCGTTGTCTAATGTGCACCATACAGCATGCAGCTAGCGGGATGCATAGCACTGCACCTCCATGGGGGGGGATATAGGGGTATCCTCCACCATGTTTACATCAAACAGGGAGGCAGGTGGGCAAATTTGAAGTAGACTTGACCATTCTAACAGAAACCCAGAAGAACATAAAGTCCTGCAGCCACAACTTACAGACTCTGGGCATTGTAGAACTCTGGCTGTTAAAGTGGACCACTTTGGTCCTTACCCCCAGGAGAACCCCGGTCGGGGATGCCCCGCTGTGTGAAACCCCCCAGGTCGCCGAAACAAACTTACCTCTTCCTGGTCCTAAGGCACATGCACGGCCTCTTGTCCAATCAGCGCGCTCAGAACTGCTCACGTCTGATCGTCTAAGCCTTTGTCTAAGGCGAGCGGATCCAAGCGCACTGGTGGCTGCATCCCCCGATACCCTCTAAGAGGGAGTGTGCCCACGCCTGCCATCCACAAATGCCTGGTGCGGGCATGCACCTTACTAGAGAGTTAGCAGGGATGTGGCCCTGGCTCGCGCATGCGGCGTTGGACCCGAAAAGAAGTTGAGTTTAAGGCCGACCTGGAAGGTTTCACACAGCGGGGCAACCCTGATCGGGGGAAGGGAATCGATCTATAAAATTTCCAGGCCAATCTCCGTGGGTTTTGGTCCACTTTAAGAGATACATTGCTGCAGCCAGAGCCAACGTTTGGGGTAGCGGATATTGCAGAAGCACTGGGTGCCATCATTCTAGGGGTGTAGATGAGAAACAGATGTTTTTCCTGATGTTTTTTTGGAAAGCTTAAGTTTAAATGGACACCATAAAGAGGCAACCAAGAATAACGATAACAAGGGTGGGGTGAAGCAGGCCGTGCCATGCATAGTAAAAACAATTCTACAGGTGAGTACTCACAGAATTGTATTTTTCCTATTGCATGGCACGACCTGCTTCAAGAAGTCCTTACGTATGGGACATCCAATTGCAGTGTCCGTAAGGTAGGGTGGGATCCCCAAAAAGTAGCAGCAGGCAGTTCAAACCACCACCGCCTGAAGTACTTTGCGACCAAAGACAGCATCAGCCGAGGCCTTAACATCAACCTTGTAAAACTTGGAAAAGGTATGAACAGAAGACCAAGTCGCGGCCTTACAAACTTGTTCAACAGAAGCTTGGTGCTGAAAGGCCCAAGAAGCACCAATAGCACGAGTGGAATGAGCAGTAACCCTAAAAGGAGGAACCTTCCCTTTAGCAGAATAGGCCTGTACCACCGCCTGGCAAATCCACTTGCTGATAGTAGATTTAGCCGGAGGCAATCCCTTCCTAGGTCCCGCAGGAAGAACAAAAAGAGCATCAGATTTCCTGAAAGACTCAGTAGCAACCAAGTAAAACTTCAGAGCCCTGACAACATCCAGAGAATGCAGGGTCCGTTCCTTGGAATTAGCAGGGTTAGGACACAAGGGAGGTAAGACAATTTCCTGATTGAGATGAAAAGCAGACACAACCTTGGGCAAGAAATACGGCTTAAGCCTAAACACCACCTTATCCTGATGCCGCTCAAAATAAGGAGGTTTAATGGAAAGCGCCGCCAGCTCAGAGACTCGCCTGACTGAAGTAATAGCCACCAAAAAGGCCACCTGAAGTGTCAGAATGGGCAACGCCGCCCCACGAATAGGCTCAAAGGGAGGACCCTGCAGAGCAGACAACACCAGATTCAAGTCCCAAACCGTCTTAACCAGCCGGTGATTGGCAAAGGATCTTTGGAAAAAAATTGCCAGAGCTGATACCTGTCCCTTGAGAGTACTAAGTTGAAGGCCCGAATCCAAACCATGTTGTAAAAATTCCAGAATCCTGGGGATAGAAAACACCCCACAAGGAAAAGACTTGGACTCACACCAGGCAATGTAAGCATGTCAGAACCTGTAGTAGAGAAAGGAGGAGGACTTCTTCCTAGCCCGAATCATAGTATCAACAACAGAGGCCGGCAACCCCTTATCCGTCAAGATGGAGGTTTCAGCAGCCAAGCCGTCAAAGCCAGCGTTTGTAAATTGGAATGGCGCAGCTGTCCCTGAGTGAGAAGATCTGGATCATTGGCCAAGACGTACCGATCTACTGCCAACTGCACGACGTCTGCGAACCACACCCTCCTTGGCCAACAGGGGGCCACCAGAATGGCTGGTACCCCTTCCTGGGCTATCTTGCGCAGCACCCTGCCCAGCAGAGGAAAGGGAGGGAACACATAGAGGAGCCAAAACTCCGTCCAAGGAATCGCTAGCACATCCATGGAGAAGGCCAGAGGATCCTGCGACAGGGAGACAAATCTTGGAAGCTTGTGATTGTGGCGGGACGCAAACAGATCCACATCCAGCTGACCCCAGTGGTGACACAGGGAGTGAAATACCTTGTTGCTGAGGGACCATTCCCCCAGCCGAGACGTCCCCCTGCTCAGGGAGTCTGCCTCCTGGTTCTCCACCCCCGGAATGTAGACCGCCGGAATGCAAGGGACAATCTCTTCCGCCCAAGACAGTATCAGGGACACTTCCTTGAGGGCTTACTTGCTCCGAGTCCCTCCCTGATGATTGATGTAGGCAACCGCCGTCTGGTCGGATCTGAACCGCCCGACCCCAAAGGTGCGTGGTCAGCTGAGAAAGAACCAACCTGATCGCCCTCAGTTCCAGGACATTGATGGGAGCATGGGCCTCCTGGGGGCCCCACCGACCCTGGAACTTCAGAGACTTCCAAAAGCCCCCCCAACCGGTCAGACTAGCATCTGTGGTGACAGTTTCCCAGCACGGAGGCAGAAAGGTCCTGCCCACTAGAAGGTTCCTTGAGTCCAGCCACCATGAGAGGGACTGTCTGGCCAGGGGGACAGGGCAAAATCCTGATCCAGGGACACAGGGTCCCGATCCCAAACTGACAAGAGGTGCAACTGAAGAGGTCTCATGTGAAACTGAGCAAAGGGGACCGCCTCAAAGCAGGACACCATCAGGCCCACTAACTGCATCCCTTGCCAGATGGAGGGATGGGGACAGAAGAACAGAGACGGTGCCTGCTTCTGAAGGCCCTCCACTTTCTGCTGAGGCAGGAATACCTTGACCTGAGAGGTATCCAGAGTCATGCACAGAAAGGACCTCACTAAAGACGGAGACAGTGAAGACTTGGGAAAGTTGATCACCCAGCCGAAGGATTCGAGAGTGGAGGTCACCACCTGAGTATCCTGCTCAGCCTGACGAAGAGACTGAGCCACAATCAGAATGTCGTCCAGGTAAGGGGGGATGCGAATGCCCTGGTTCTGCAACAGAGCCATCACGCCCGCCAGCACCTTGGTGAACACCCGAGGCACCTCCTCTAAAGGCACGAAAGGAGGAGGAGGAGGAAGTACCCTGAAAGGGCCGAGGCTGCTTCCTATGCTGAGGTAGCCTACCATCCTTGGCTAGAACATCCAGACGCTCACCAAAGAGCCGTAGCCCCGCAAAAGGGAGCCCAGTGAAAGCCTTCTTAGCTGCAGTGTCAGCTGCCCACTGACGCATCCAAACAGAGCGGCGCATAGCCACCAAGAGGGCAGAGGCCCTACCACCCAGCCGGACCGCATCATCCATGGCAGTAAGGACAAAGGCAACAAAATCAGAGCAAAGCAAGGGCCCTATAATCCACTCTCCTCCTACCAGCCATAGCGCCATCAGTGAGATGCTTGAGCTTTTTCTTAAGGGCAATAGCTGTAATGGCAGCGGCGCAGACCGGACGCAGCCCAGCCCCCACAAATGTAAAAGCATGGCAGGCCAGCTGATCCATATGCCGGTCCGCGCTGTCCCACAGTGTAGTAGTGTCAGGGGAAGGCATGACCGAGTTGTTGGACAGCCCTAGAACGGGAGCGTCCACCTCAGGGGGACATGACCATCGCTTGACCAGGTCAGCAGGAAAGGGATACCTCTTATCCAACCCCTTAGGCACCGCGGGCAATCTATCAGGATGTTCCCACTCCTTGAGCACCATATTAGAGAAATGGCCCTGCTCAGGGAACTCCAGACGTTGTTTATCAGGACGAAAGAGCTCACCCTGCTTCCTCTTAGCCACCTCAGGGGGGGCAATGTGCAAAGTTTCAAAAATGTCAGACAGCAGTCAGTGTCATCAGTGTCACCGGGGGGCCATGAATCCTCCCCGGATGCAGACCCAGGGTCACTGTCGTACCCCTCCTGCTGGTCCCCAGAGGAGTCAGAGTCCTGGAAAAGCTCCCCCTCCTCTAGGGAGTAACGACCACCAAGGGCATCAATTCCCTCATCCTCCTCAGCAAAGAGGGAGGGCGTGGGAGCCAGGACCGCTTCTTGCCAGAGGCCTTACCTGAAACAGGCCTGGCAAGCTGCCTTTCAATGTTGGCCACACGAAGTGCCAGATCAGATTGTGACCCCCTGCTAGTATCCCCCTCACTCAGGGCTAAATGCAGGTGCGGGGGGGGGGGGGGGTAGGTGATGCACAGAACTGGGAAGAGAAGCGCTCAGCCCAGCCTGGGCCGTAATGATACCTTGGGCGCACGGCACGCACACCGCGGCACTACTACTCAAAGGGGATACCCCGCACATGGCACACAGCCGGGATTGCCCTGAAGGACCCCCGAGCATGCTATCCCCAGAAGCCTCCATATGGTGATTAACACAGCAACAGCAATAGGCCAGCACAGGGTAAGGGCTAATAAAAAGCCACCCGGGATGCCCCCCCAAGGGATGCCCCCAGAAGAGCCAGTAAGGGGGAAATGAGGGGGGGTAAGGAGCAGAACCGGGAGAAACCACAACCACACTTACCGTTTATTGCGGTGTATTTGGATGACCGGTACCCTTTGCATATTCTTAAGAGATGGGAGAGTGGGCATATAGACACCAGGTAAGCTGCATAGGATTTCATCTAACTAATTATATAATTAATTAATGAACTCGGGGTGTGCACGGCGGCTACTGCAAGTTCCATACCAATATTTAAATGTGTGTTATGGGAGCAGGCGGTCATGTCATGAGTAAGGGCTGAGTGCCCGAAACGCGTAGGCATCCAAAAACCTGCTCTCTTATGCTTTTTACCGGCTTGTATATGTGGATGGAACTTTTTAATTTCTTTTGAAAATAAACGTGGATGAAGTATCCTTTTAAAGCGGATAATGGCTGGCGTTATTACTGATAGAAACCACAACCCACAGTTGTCCCGCCTGAAAGACATAAGTAACATGCACATAAGCATCCCGCAGCCCATGCCCCAAAGAAACAAACCCCCAAAGGGGACTCACGGACCAAGGAGACCGAAGGATCACCAAGCCGCCGGACCACGGGAGGAAGCGACACAGGAAACGATCACCGCCACAGCCCAGGGAGGAAAAGGGGCCCCAGACGCGCAGCAGACTCAAAATGGCGCCGACAGAAGAACCTCGAGGGGTGGGCCGCGGGGGGGGGGAGGCGACGCAATATGAGTCATCGACCGGCCCCGCCCCCCCGAAGAGCGCGAAAGCGGCGCCGGCGCCATCACATCCACAAAACACCTCACAGCCATAGTGCCGCCTGCCGCGAAGCGGAGTACAAAGTGGCGACGGCGGAGAAAAAAACGTTAAAACCCCTCGCCGCAAAGACCCCCCCGAACACACGCCGGGGAGGGGGGGAGAGGAGAGCGAGCAGGCAGCGGCAGGAGCCGAGCCGGGTTGGGGGGGAACCCCGGAAACCAAACAAGGCAAGACAAGGGGATGACTAGAACACAGTCCCCAAAAACATTAACCCCCTCAGAAGCTAGGACAGGTACTCCGCATCCCTCAGTAGGCTCACCATAAAGCCTATGGCCGGCTACCCTTTGTGGTACAGGGTCTGCGGCTTGGAGCAGCGCTCCTTGAGCACCTGACCCTAGTGCTCCTCTACCCTCACTCAATCCGTCAGCCGAGGCTGGGAGGCACAGAGGGTCCGGAAGCGGGTGGAAATAGACATGACATGCAGGGCCGCAGGCTTGGTTGCCCCGCTCACCTGCGCAATAGAGAGAGCCACCTTCTATCTTCGCAGTATCACTGCAGAGGAAACACTGGGGAGGTCTATTGGTGATCCTGTTTTTATATGGTGCCGGGAGGAGCCACAACTCTTCTGCAGTACACTGCGCCACCTTGTGGCGGAATATCCCATACGTAAGTACTTCTTGAAGCAGGCCGTGCCGTGCAATAGGAAAAGAGCATGTGACCAGCTGAAAAAGTTAAAGTAATTAAAAAAGATTAGAACCTTCTCATAAAAGTAGCCATGAGAGAGACCTTATTTAGTTAATGTAGTTAGTAGTTCCCACATAGAGTATACTAGGAGAACGTAGTTGTCATATTAGAATTTAGACTTTAGATGGCAGCATAGAGATAACCCCCATAGAGATTAATAGGCCTATAGACACTAATGGTGGTCTTGGTGTCAACCTGAGGTCACTGTTGGTTTTTGGAGGGAAACTGTGAGCAGATAGCTACAGTGCCCTTAGTCATGCCCGCATGAGGCTGCAGCATGTGAGGCATGTGACTGGGAGTCATCTCTAGAAGCAACAACTACTAAGAGTAAGTGCCTCACTCCACACCTAACCTCTATCGCCTAATCCAGGTCCAAGATCCCCCCTCACTCCACACACCCTCCACCACTGGCTAGGTGGAGAGGCCTAACATGGACATTCAGGCTAAATATTACCCCCCCAGCAGGAGAAGCACTATATAGCTCCGATTCGTCAGTCCGAGCTGCTGTACTGACTGTGACTGACTGCTCACACACCAGGCTTCAGAGTGGTACACATGCTGTATAAGTAGCTCATTAGCTTAAAGTGGACCAAAACTGGATATTTTGACTATCCTTAATATCATAGACTTGACGTGTTTGGTGGATTATCGGATACTCATATTGGTGGATTACGTGGCCCACTGTGAAGGGGCCAAGAGCCCTTAATACCCTTATTGGATATTTATATTGGTGGGGCAGGCTGTATGTCAGCCATCTGGAGGAGCAGTGTGGTTCTAGGGGTACTGATTAAATGAGTACAGCTGGTTTGGGTTGGAGCTGAGAACCGATGGTGAAGCGAGTATGGAGGCAGTTTGGGAGTTTGTCTGATGGGGTGCAGAGCCTGCTTGCTGGTGGCATCTATTAAGGTACCTGGGAGGGTTGTGAAAATTGAACAAGAGGGATATACTGTCCTGTTTGTATGAGCTCACGGGAAGGGGGGTATCAGGTGGGTTACCACCTAGTGGAGGGGTGGCATGTCAGAGTTCTGGCATTCATGGGTGAGGGTATGTATTAGGATTGTCAGGGGTATGTCACGGTAGGTTCAGGTGAACATTAGGTTGGGAGGTTTGCTCAATGAGGGGGTCCAGGTGTTTTGGTCAAGGAGTTTTTGTGAGAGAAAAGAGAGCTGACAGTCGAGAGTTGGCGGGCTGGCCAGCTTTAAGGACGCACAACGATCACAAACTTTTTACAGGAGGCAGTTGTGTTTCAGAGAAATCGAGCCCTGCAGAAACATGTAGTGTAGGCCAGTGTCAGACTCTGGGGGCAGGTTTGAGAAGCCCAGCTGCACATGCTCAACCAGGGAAGCCTGAGACCTGGCAGCTCATACCTGCCATGCTCGTATTGTCTTTCCAGTTCCTTGCCCCACCTGACCACCAACAGTCTATTGGGTTTGCCCAACGGGATCACACATGAGTGGTGGAGGCCCCAGGGTGGGAATCCCTTGGGCCCAGTTCCTAATCCAGCCCTCAAGCATATGGACTGGTATCTGTATGGCTCATAAGCTGCGGTAGGGCCCAGGGCTGTTCCAGGTGTGCCCCCAAAAATGGCCAATCCAACAGAAGAGCACCAGGCCAATGATAACCACCTAGCTCATCTGGCCTACTACATATTGGGTGTGGGGCCGCATAGTAACAGTCCCAGAGGGGCATTGAGATTGCTGTAGCCCCCCGTGTGCATAGACTCCTGCAACCCTTATAAATTTGGGCCCAGTTCTAGCTGTAGCAGATTTTACACCATGCTGTGTTAAGTGCCAGGAACCAGGTGTAGATGGACACATCCTTAGCCTCAGGCAGGACATACAGGACCCGCTGCTTTCCAGGGGAGCTCTCGCTGGAGTCACATGACTGTTATCACAGAGTATAAGAATCCTAACCGAGATTTATGACACATCTGGAAATCCAGCAATTCCGGGGGAAAGCGATTTAACAAACTGCTCACCCGCCTGCCTTCAACTCAGCTGACATCCCAGTGACCCCGCTGCAAATCCCAAGAAGAGCAGGTCACCCCACGCTGTCTGGTTATTTATCATCGGAGGAAATCCGGGATGCCTTAATATGAAAATTCATGGAACGGACTTCATATAAGATGAAGAGGGGGGATTAGTCATCCCAGAAAGAGGGGGATACAGTTACTGCTGGATATCACAGGGTGCAGACTCAGGAAGATACCATGGCCTGACTCACATTTTATCAAGAGCAAGAATGCACGGCTGACTCCAGAATTCATCACTGCAGACCGTCACTTCACCCTAACCGCAAGACCCGGAGAACTTTGTGTGACCCCAATATCCTGCTCAGGAATGGTGGCCTTGGGTCTGTCTCCTCTCTACATTCTCCTTTTCCGAGTCGGCTTATATGTCACCATTATTAATAATCAAGAAGCAACTGCTATGAAAAACAAGGCCCGCTCCTACTGGTCACAGACATGGCCCCAACAGCTACAATCAGATCTGAACCTGCTGCCCCAGGGCATGTTTAACGACACTATGATTATACTGCTCCAGGGCATGTCTTGGGATACTCTGTCCATACTGCTCCAGGGCATGTCTTGGAATACTCTGTCCATACTGCTCCAGGGTATGTCTTGGGATACTCTGTCCATACTGCTCCAGGGTATGTCTTGGAATACTCTGTCCATACTGCTCCAGGGCATGTCTTGGGATACTCTGTCCATACTGCTCCAGGGCATGTCTTGGAATACTCTGTCCATACTGTTCCAGGGCATGTCTTGGGATACTCTGTCCATACTGCTCCAGGGCATGTCTTGGGATACTCTGTCCATACTGCTCCAGGGTATGTCTTGGGACACGCGGTCCATACTGCTCCAGGGCATGTCTTGGAATACTCTGTCCATTCTGCTCCTGGGCATGTCTTGGGATACTCTGTCCATACTGCTCCAGGGTATGTCTTGGAATACTCTGTCCATACTGCTCCAGGGTATGTATTGGGAGTCTCTGTCCATACTGCTCCAGGGTATGTCTTGGGAAACGCGGTCCATACTGCTCCAGGGCATGTCTTGGAATTCTCTGTCCATACTGCTCCAGGGTATGTCTTGGAATACTCTGTCCATACTGCTCCAGGGCATGTCTTGGAATACTCTGTCCATACTGCTCCTGGGCATGTCTTGGGATACTCTGTCCATACTGCTCCAGGGTATGTCTTGGAACACTCTGTCCATACTGCTCCAGGGCATGTCTTGGAATACTCTGTCCATACTGTTCCAGGGCATGTCTTGGGATACTCTGTCCATACTGCTCCAGGGAATGTCTTGGGATACTCTGTCCATACTGCTCCAGGGCATGTCCTGGAATACTCTGTCCATACAGCGCCTGAGCATGTCTTGGGATACTCTGTCCATACTGCTCCAGGGTATGTCTTGGGACACGCGGTCCATACTGCTCCAGGGCATGTCTTGGAATACTCTGTCCATTCTGCTCATGGGCATGTCTTGGGATACTCTGTCCATACTGCTCCAGGGTATGTCTTGGAATACTCTGTCCATACTGCTCCAGGGTATGTATTGGGAGTCTCTGTCCATACTGCTCCAGGGTATGTCTTGGGAAACGCGGTCCATACTGCTCCAGGGCATGTCTTGGAATTCTCTGTCCATACTGCTCCAGGGTATGTCTTGGAATACTCTGTCCATACTGCTCCAGGGCATGTCTTGGAATACTCTGTCCATACTGCTCCAGGGCATGTCTTGGAATACTCTGTCCATACTGCTCCAGGGCATGTCTTGGAATACTCTGTCCATACTGCTCCTGGGCATGTCTTGGAACACTCTGTCCATACTGCTCCAGGGTATGTCTTGGGAGTCTCTGTCCATACTGCTCCAGGGTATGTCTTGGGAAACGCGGTCCATACTGCTCCAGGGCATGTCTTGGAATACTCTGTCCATACTGCTCCAGGGTATGTCTTGGAATACTCTGTCCATACTGCTCCAGGGTATGTCTTGGAATACTCTGTCCATACTGCTCCAGGGTATGTCTTGGGATACTCTGTCCATACTGCTCTTGAGCATGTCTTGGGAGTCTCTGTCCATACTGCTCCTGGTAATGTCTTGGGATACTCTGTCCATACTGTTCCAGGGCATGTCTTATGATACTCTGTCCATGCAACTGGGCTGTCATCAGCACTGGCAATACCGGGGCAAATGCGGAGTCACTGGGACCTTCAGGGTTCCACTCAGGCTCATACTCAGCCGCACAATGATTCTTCGATGGGCCCCACCCACTAAACCAGTAACGCAGGTGTCCTGTGTAGACCTGCTTATGGCTGCCCCCAGAAACAATGGAAAAGGTGGTGAGGACTGAAGTCTGACCAGCAGCAGCGGTGGACTCTTTAGTGGTAGTGAGCAAGGTGGCAAGGACAAGACGACAATGGGCAGCAATGGTGGACCCTTCAATGGCAGCAGAGAAAACATTGATGACTAGTGGATGATAAGCAGCAGATAAAGCAGTTAGGACTAGAAGACAATTGGCAAAGGCCAAGCCTACTGGAGGGTGATCAACGGCAGAGGAGGACCCATCGGTGGCAGCGGAGCTGAAGGATAACCTAAGGTGACTTGACATAACACTGAGTCTCTGTTGACCAAGGGCCCATATAAACCTGGAGTTAGCCTTGACAAAAACTACTCCAACCATACTAAATTTCATTTGCTTGGGACTACATTTACCACATACAGCGGACTTATCCCTACTGCCCGTAAAGGTCTTTTCTAGACTATAGAGGAGGTTATTTGCATGTATTTATTAAATACTGTGTTACTATATATATATATATATATATATATATATATATATATATATATAGTGGTAAAGTATATGGAAATGTCATAAATGGTGTGTATTTTTCCCCTGCTAGGTTGTATCAGGCACAATCCATGCCGGGTTTTCAGGACCCAGGTCACTTTCCCCAATCCTTTTCAGGTTTGTTCCATGATCTTAGGCCTTGCACAGGTGATCAGGCTGATTGCAGGGGAAGCCTGAATAAAAAGGTGCCACTGAGCCTGTCAGTTGTCTGTTGACCAGCCTGAAGGAAGGAGCCCAGGCTGCACTGCACAGTGGTGAACATAAGAACTGAACATAAGCCGAAGGACTTGGCTTCTGCGCCCCCTAAACTTGGACTTGTGGGGATGAGCAGAGGAGGGCTTGTATAATATGGCTGTTGTTGGCCTTGTAGCATGGCCAACACTTGTGCATGGGTGGCATTCATCATCTGCCACTGCTCCAGCATCTGCCTGTTGCTAGTCCTAATTTCATCCAGCAGGGTGTTGAAGTTGGTATTGAAGTTTTGTAATTGTGCAGACAGCTGCTCATTTAACCTTTGGTTTACATCCCTGAAGTAGCGGCTGTCATTTCGCCATGCTGTCTCCAGGATCTGCACACGCCTCACCTGGGTTACATGGCGACGTGGATGAGGGCGTCCTCCACTTCCCTGGGTTTGGGCGCGTGCAGATGATGGAGGTCTAGGCCTAGCAACAGGAGCAGATGGCAAATCCTCTGCAGCAGAGCTAGCACATGGGACAGTTGGTTCTGTCTCTTGCTGCTGGCGATGCTGGTCTGCCAGCAGAGGGCGTGCTTGACTCTGCTGCAGAGGATTGGTGGGCGGCTGGTGCAGTGGCAGATGATGATGCTGGGTTAGCACTTAGGGGGGCATGGAAATGTTCTCCTCCTCTTCCATATGGTGTATTGCTTCCATTATGGGTGGTGTCTGTAGGGACTTGAAAAAAATGTGTGAGATAGTTGCTGAAATATATGTTGTTGCAAGTAGTCACCTTCTCCACATGCATCACCAGTTAATGCACAGCAGACTTACCAGATCGAGCTGTTCCTGTGTAGGATATGTTAATGGCTGGCGGGACGTGGTGGCAGTGGGCAAAGAGGTGGAGGGGTGCACAGTAGCTTGAGTATTTTGAGGTGCTGGAATATAAAAGTAAAGGCGAGTTAACATATAAACATACCTTGTGTACCCATAGGAGTAGCTAGGCTTTAGGGCACCTGGGGCAAAGATTAAAAATAGACTCCCCCACCGGTTTTCAGGGCCCCCTTTGGCACCCCCTTGAACTACTGCACCCGGGGAGCGTTGCCCCCCCCTGCTCCCCCCTAGCTACGGCCCTGTGTGTACCTAGGATTTTAATCTACATTTTGGAAAGGCAAAGCAAAAGAAAAATACAAACCTTCTGGCATGACATTGCTGTCAGTGTCTATGGCCCCGGACAAGCCCTGTAGTGCAGACGGGTGTATTAGGGCCAGAACAAGCTCCCCTGCTGCGGTGTACAGGAGTTTAGTTGGAAATCCACCTCCTGTTTGCAACCTTTAAAACAAAGATAAAACATTACTTAGAAGGTCATGCTCACCCACAACCTTCCCAACTCAAACACCCATCTGTACCCGTGATGCCTGCGTTTATTTCTCTTCTGGCGGACGGCATATTTTAGGTCTGAGAATTTTCTCTGGATCTGCTCCACATCTTTCCTCTCAGTCTCAGCAAAATTCACCTGTCTGGTGATGTCCTCCCAGATTTGTGTATTGCGCACTTTGCTGGTGGCGTTAGAATTTCTCCTATACAGTTCATCATAGTGGTCAGATACCCCACTTGCCAATGCCATAGTTTGGGGCTCAGTAAAGCGCCCGCTCAAGGTCCCATGCCGCAGGCTTCTGGCTAATGTTGTCCTGGCTGCCTCTTCCTGGGTCGGTGGTCTAGTTGGTGACATTCTTGGATGACTTTCAGCAGTGGAATAGCCAGACCTTTCGCTCACAAAGGATTGGGCTGGACTTGCATGGGGGCTGGGTGTCATAGGCTGGCTGGCCAAAGAAGTTGCAGCCGTTAAGCTGCCCGGTGACTCAGGGCTCTCCACGTTGAAATGGTGAAATTGGGCACGAGCAGGAGAGGGTGTGGTTGGGGGGCTAGGGCTTCTAGGACTAGTCTTACCCTTGCCCTTAGTAGTAGTGTTCCCTTGGGTTTTGGATGGTGTGGGCCGGGGAGCATTCTTCCTGGAGGAAGTCTCCTTCGCCTTCTGGGATGTCCCAGATTTGGAGGGGGCTGGAGTGTGGGCCAATGGATCCTTCATGTGGCGAGTGGATGTCCTTGTCAGATGCGAGTGGCCACTGGTTTGGTGGGACCTAGTTGCAGGCCTGGCTGAAGTTTTTTCATGCCGTTCGTCACAACGCTCATGGCTTTCATGGGACTTGGGGGTCTGGCGGCTACCTTTCTTGGCAGGCATAGCGATATTTGTAAAGACACTCAGCTGTGTGTCCAAGTACCCTTGAAATAGTTATGACTGTGTATGACGCTTACGCATACGCATGCGTACGGACGTGCGCATCCCAAAAAACGCTGGGGCGCGACACATCTGCTGACACTGTAATCCAAGATGGCACCTACGCTCGTCACCCGCCAGCAACAGGAGACTCTTATGCTAGTAAGTGTTTGTGCAGGCCGTTGATTTGCACTCGAAATTTATGCTTAAGCGATTAGGCAGCACAGCCAAAAGCATTGGGGACGAAATTTGATTTTAAATGTCGCACCAAGCGAAAGTTAGTGCGCACATGTGCGCAACCCCAAAATAGCATCTAGAAGGATTTCTAAAGGATTGAAATGTTATGGGGAATGTAACTTATGAAACTGCTATCATTTACATTGTGATTTGTATGTTTGAATTAAGGAAATCTGTTTTTCTTTTATCTTTTAGATGATGATGACCAACAAGTACGACTTCCTGGCGAGTGACTTTCAAAAGAAGACTTTGGCACTTGAGATAGTTGCCAAAATAGCAGAAGACAGTGACACCACCTTTACTTACACCCAGATCATCCAACACTGGTCGGACCTAAAGCGAAGGAAGAGGACCCGGGTGAGGCGATTCTTCACACAGCATTTCCCAAGTAAGTACATTACTATTACATGTTAGAACTACAAAAGCCCTTAGCCAGGCCTCTGTTTATGAATGCTATTCTCTTCTAGTGAGCGAATGGGATTATCGAATTAGACCCACCCGGAGGCGAGCAGTCCGGCCAGTGCGGGATCGATCTGGGCCAAGTGAAGGTGGTGCATCTCCAGTGCCAAGGTCATCTCCCTCCTCTGTAGGTGGTGACGACCAGCCACTGGACCTATCTGCAGAGGAGGGGCATCAGCGGCTCGCCAGGGAGTCAGTACATATGGCGGAGAAGCACCACTCCGGTATGATTCTCAGACAGAAGCACACAAGGTACATGCACTGTAAACACACACTCATTTCCTGCTTATATTATTTTGGATGATGATGTAGCGGGTGAAGAAGCTGGATTACAGAGGGCAGAGGAACAAGCCCCTAAGGTGCATGGAGAAGGTGGGTGATGTCACACACACATTATAAAAAAAACTATGCTTTCAAAAATCTGATATTATAAGTAACCATATATTCTAAGTATACAGCACGTCCTGTTCCAGAAGATATTCCTTACACTTGGGATATACATCTAGTAGATGGCGCTGGACTGCAGAGACAGAAAAGTCGCTCCTCCCGGCCCCATATATACCAGGGACCTCCCACAAACTCCCCAGTTCTTCTCTGCAGTCCTGGCTGCGATGACTAGAAGAGGGCTCTCTCTACTCGCAGGTGAGCAGGGCTATTAGCCTGCGGCCCTGTAGGACTATTCCCACCCGTTTCCTTTTGCTGCCTCCCAGCTTAGGCTGCACTGGTTCGGGTGAAGGTAGGCAGCACCGCTGTCAGGTGCTAAAGAGCGCTGCTCCAACCGCAGTCCCCCACCAAAGAGTAGGTGGTATAGGCCCATGGTGAGCCTTATGGGATGCCCCTCCCGTATTTTATGCCCCTCGCCCCCTGTCCCCGCAGTGGCTCCCTTTAGGTTGGCCATCGCTTCCCCTTCGCTCTCCCTTGTAGATCTGGGGGGGTGCATATCTTTACTATATGTTGTGTTTTGATCCCTTATGAATTGATTGCGCTGGTTTCTTTTGCCGCCGCTGCACGCTAGTACTACGCTCCGCGGTCGGCGATGACATCGCCTAAGGCGCTGCTGCGCCATCATTGGCTCTTCGGGGGGCGGCTTTGCGTCTGACGTGTTCTGCATCACTGTCTCCGTGGCCCGCCCCTTGAAGTATATGCGGGCGCCATTTTAGTTCTCTGCTGCGTGTCTCCCTATCGCGGTCCGTAAGTGCCCCTGCGGGCTGATTTATTTATATATTTCTCTGTATTGCATATTGCTTATTGGATCTTTTGCTTATGACTTTGTGGTCAGACTTTGTGGTTTCTCCCGGTCCTATCCCCTCTATTTAGTGTTAACTCTTATTGGAGGGCTATTATATTTCATTACTCCCACTTCCCTAGCGGGTTATTGGGGCATCCCGGGTTGCTATTATTAGCGTCAATCCCTATTGGCCTGTTGTGCCGTGATAATCACCATATGGAGGCTTCTCAGGTTAATGTGCTCGGGGTTCCTTCGGGACAAGCCCGGCTGTGTGTGGCGTGTGGGGTATCCCCTATAAGTGATGATGTCAGGGTGTGTGTACCCTGCGCCCAGCAGGTACTTGCGCTGAAGTCTGGGTTACCCGCGGCTGGGCCTAGTGCTGCGCCCCCTCTGGCTTCGCCTACCCCCCATGCTTACATCTGACTCCCAGTGAGGTGTATACCAGTGGGGAGTCTCAACCTGATTTGGCTGCCCAGGTAGCCAGTATTGAAAGGCATATTGCTGGGTCTGGTCCGCGTAAGGCTCCTGCTAAGCGGCGGCATCTGACACCCGGTGTTACTCTCTTTTCTGTGGAAGCTGAGGAGTTTTTTGATTATACTGGATATACCCCCTGGAAGAAGGGGAATTATTCTCTGATTCAGAATCATCTGAAGATCAGCCTAGGGGTTATGCTGAGTCTGGGTCTGACCCATGGGCTTCAGATGATACTGACAGACTTTTGGCTCACATTTTTGAAGTGCTCTGTATCTCCCCTCCTGCCGTGGCCCTGCGGTAGCAGGGGGAGCTGTTTCATACTGTTAAGCCACGTTTGGAGTTTCCTGAACAAACTCACTTTAATAATCTGATTCTCAAGGAGTGGGAACGGCCTAGCCGGCTTCCCGGGGTACCAAAGAGTTGGGATAAGAGGTATCCCTTTCCTGCTGAGATGGTTAAACGTTGGTCATGTCCTCTAGAGGTGGATTCACCAGTTCTGGGGTTGTCTAACACATCTGTCATGCATTCCCCTGACTCTACTACACTGAGGGATGGGGAGGACAGGAGCATGGATCAGCTGACTTGCCATGCCTTTGCCTGTGTTGGGGACCGCGCTCCATCCGGTCTGTGCCTCTGCTATCACGGCTGTTGCTATTAAAAGCCTGCTCAGGGGTCTCTTAGATGGGGCCCCTGATGATGCTGGTAGTGAAGAGTATAGAGCTCTTCTGCATTGTGAGGAATTTGTTGCATATGTTCTCTCTGCCCTGGATGATACCATTAGAATGTGTGGCAGAGAATCTGCCTTGTTGGTGGCGATACGCCGCTCGCTCCGGCTGCGCCAGTGGGCGGGTGACAATGCTGCCAAAAAGGCTCCTACTGGATTTCCCTTCAAGGGGCTGCGCCTCTTTGGGGAACATTTGGACTTGTTAGCTAAAGGTGGCAAGTTACCTCAGCGTAGAAGGCAGCCCCGGTCCTTTCGGGGTTCAGGTGCCTTTTCTCCTTCCTTCAGGGGCTCCAGAATTGGACGGGGAGCTTCCTTTGCTGGAGCCCGTGGAGATTTTTGGGGCAGGGGCAGAGGACGTGGCCGCCCTGGCCCCACCTGGGGTCCCAAGTCTACGTCCTCCCCCAAGCCCCCTCAGGCATGAAGGGGCGCCCTCACCCATCTGGGTGGGGGGACGGCTTCGGCTCTTGGCTCACGTCTGGAGGCGTCATGTCTCAGACCAGTGGATTCAGGAGGTAGTATCCTCTGGTTACAAGATAGAGTTTGCAGCCTGGCCGCCCCCAAGATTCATCAAATCTCGGTTAGCTCAAAATCCCTTGTCAGCTCAGTGTCTCTCCCTGGCTGTCCAAGGCCTTCTAGACCTAGGTGTCATCTGCCAGGTGCTCTTGAAGGAAAGGGGCAAAGGCTATTATTCCAATCTTTTCATTGTACCCAAAAAGGATGGGTCCATCAGACCTATCCTGGATTTAAAGCTTCTCAACAAGTTTGTCAGATTCAGACACTTTGGCATGGAGACTCTGCGTTCAGCTGTGACTTTCCTACGCCCAGGGGACTTCATGACCTCTGTAGACATCAAGGATGCTTACCTTCATGTACCTATCTTTCCAGGTCATCAGAGATTCCTCAGGTTCGCTCTGGAGGATCAGCACTACCAATTTGTGGCCTTGCCCTTCGGCCTCACCTCGGCCCCCAGGGTATTCACCAAGGTGCTGGCAGGAGTGATGGCCCTGCTGAGATCTCGGGGCATTCGCATTCTTCCCTACCTGGACGACATGCTTATCGCTTCTCAGTCCTTCCATCAGGCAGACCTGGACACTCAGAGGGTGGTCTCCACACTAGAATCATTCGGCTGGGTGATCAATCACCCCAAATCTTCCCTGTCTCCTTCCATGGTGAAGTCTTTTCTGGGCATGATTCTGGATTCAGCTCAGGTCAAGATCTATCTTCCTCAGCAGAAGGTAGAGGTCCAAAGTTCAGCTCCTGCTGTCTTGTCCTCATCCATCCATCAGGCAGGGAATGCAGCTGGTGGGCCTGATGGTGGCGTGCTTCGAGGTGGTTCCATATGCTCAGTTCCACATGAGGCCTGTTCAGCTTCACCTCTTGTCGGTATGGGATCGGGACACTGTGTCCCTGGATCAGGTGTTTGTCTTGTCCCCTCAGGTCAGGCAGTCTCTAGTGTGGTGGCTGGACTCAAGGAACCTGCTGGGGGGCAGGTCCTTTCTGGCCCCCTGCTGGGAGACTGTAACCACGGATGCCAGTCTGACAGGCTGACGGGGATTCTGGAAGTCCCTGAAATTCCAGGGTCAGTGGGGCCCTCAGGAGACCCATGCCCCTATCAACATTCTGGAATTGAGGGCAATCAGGTTGGTTCTCGCCCACTTAACCCCACACCTGAGGGGTCGGGCGGTTCAGGTCCGCTCGGACAACCAGACGGCGGTTGCCTACATCAATCATCAGGGAGGGACCCGGAGCAAGAGGGCCCTCAAGGCAGTGTCCCTGATACTGTCCTGGGCGGAGGAAAATGTTCCCTGCATCTCGGCATTCCGGGAGTGGAGAATCTGGAGGCAGACTCTCTGAGCAGGGGGACCTCTCGTCTGGGAGAGTGGTCCCTCAGCAGCAGGGTGTTTCGCTCCCTGTGCCACTCACGTTTCTGCTTTGGCTATTTTTTTCCAAAGATCCTTTGCTCAGCATCCCCTGGTCAAGACCTTTTTTCAGGGGGTTACTCACGTGCGTCCCCCACGTAAGCCTATGTTACCAGTCTGGGACTTGAACTTGGTCTTGTCTGCCCTGCAGGGGTCTCCTTTTGAGCCCTTGCAAGGGGCTCCTTTGTCCATTCTTATGCTTAAGGTGGTCTTTTTGGCGGCTATCACTTCTGTTAGGTGTGTTTCTGAGTTGGCGGCGCTTTCCATCAAGCCTCCTTATTTTGAGAGCCACTAGGACAAGGTGGTGTTTCGTTTTAAGCCATATTTGCTGCCAAAGGTTGTTTCTGCCTTTCATCTCAGGACATTGTTTTGCCTTCTCTGTGTCCTAATCCCAGTAACCCTAAAGAAAGGGTTTTGCATTCTTTGGACGTAGTCAAAACTCTGAATTTCTATTTGGTGGCTACTGAATCCTTCAGGAATACTGATGCTCTTTTTGTGCTTCCGTCTGGACCTAAGAAAGGTCTGGCTCCGGCTAAGTCCACTATCAGCAAGTGGATCCGTCAGGCTGTGATACAGGCCTACTTTAAGGGGAAGGAGCCTCCCTTCTGCCTTACTGCTCATTCTACTTGTGCTATTGGTGCCTCTTGGGCTTTTCAGCACCAAGCTTCTGTTGAACAAGTTTGCAAGGCCGCTACTTGGTCTTCTGTTCATAGTTTTCAAAGTTTTACAAGGTTGATGTTAGGGCCTCAGCTGATGCTGCTTTTGGCCGCAAGGTTCTGCAGGCAGCAGTGGTTTAAACTGTTTGCTGTTACTTTTGGGGATCCCACCCTACCTTACAGACACTGCTTTTGGATGTCCCAAGTGTAAGGAATATCTTCTGGAACAGGATGTGCTGTATACTTAGAATAATACAATTCTGGGGTTACTCACCTGTAGAATTGGTGTTATATGTATACAGCACGTCCTGTTCCACCCCACCCTTGTCATCATTATCTTTAGTTACGATAGTGATTGTTCTTATGTTCAAATTTTCATATAATGGTTATAGTTCTCCCGGTCTCATTTTAACTGCTTTTCAATACTGGGGATTTTGTGGGAGGTCCCTGGTATATATGGGGCTGGGAGGAGCCACTTTTCTGTCTCTGCAGTCCAGCGCCATCTACTGGATGTATAACCCATGTGTAAGGAATATCTTCTGGAACAGGATGTGCTGTATACATATAATACCAATTCTACAGGTGAGTAATCACAGAATTGTATTTTTTGCTTTCTCAACCGACTCAGACCAGGAGCAGTGGCAGGCCCCGGAGAGGAGGCTGGTCCCCCAAGATCATGTTGTCCACCAGCCTAGTAAGTTTGTAGTCTACTTAGTTGATTCTCAATAACATGGCTTCATCAAGCCAAAAACATGGCTTGATACAGCCATAACATTCTCAATAACATGGCTTCTCAAGCCTATTAAATTAGCATAATATATGGCCTCATCCCTTGCCTATTAAATTATCATAATATATGGCCTCATCCCTAGCCTAGAACATTATTAATATTTCATTCAACAGCTATTAAAAATGTATATACAAAAAATGTATTTTTGCTTCCTTTTCACAGCAACACCACAAGAGAGACTGCAAGCTTTAACAGCAACTGTTCATAGGCTGGTGGGCGACATCCAGGAGCTGGCAGCTTCATTGGGGACCAGTGAATAAATTCCTGGGGCCTGCCAAATATTTTGTTGTAAACGTTCTAAATTTCAAATATTTTAGATGTTTAAAAAAAAAAACAAAAATTTAACATTTTATATTATAAACAAAAAAAAAAAAACTTTTGTCCAAAAATTTGAGACAAAACGTGATTTTGATAACACAAACCAAAAAAAACAAATATATTTAAAGCAACCATGTTTTGTGTTTCATTTCTGTAAACCACCAAAAATTTAATGCATGAACACATCCACTAAAGAACATACATCAGAAGACATCAAGAAGGAATAGAAAAATAACTACAGAATGCAGAACATTAAGGTAAGCGTGAATGTCAGGAGAACATCTAAACAGGAACCGCTAGTGAGTTAAGGTAAGCATGAATGTCGGGAGAACATCTAAACAGGAACTGCTAGTGAGTTAAGGTAAGCATTGGAGCAGAAGTGAGTGAGAGAATAGTTGAGACAGGGGACATGAATGAGTTAAATAGCTGTGCAAACATAGCAGCTTTCCAACAGATTTCAGACAGATTTCCGTCTGGACGTATGTTTAGAGAAAGATGCTTGCTGAATCTAACGGGACACTGAAAATCTTCGTTGGAAGCTACGTTGGAAAACGCTGAAAAACTGTAGTATACAAGGTTTACTAAGTAATGAGAGCCTCGTTGGCGTACGCAGATACGAACAGTAAACGTAAGGCTTCCGATGGAGGCTCTGAATCATGGTTACGCACCTAGGCATACGGAAAAAAAGTGAAAAATACACATAACGAGACAAATACAGCACGGTTTTGAGGAGGCTCTGAATCAACCCTATTACCTCTAAAGTGCAGATTCACTCAAATAATTAATGTGATCCCGCACTGTAGCCCACCAAAACATATGCATATTATTTAGCAATATGTGTTACTTCACACTGATCGGCAACCTGAGATTGGTGTTCCTTTTTCAGGTCTGCAGCTTTTTTCAAAATTTGCACTCATCAACAGCATCTTGGATCATCCAGGAGGTGTACCTAAACCATAAAAAAAACTTACCAATCTGAAGCTGTATGTTGTAATAAAGAGTGTGGGATTGCTTAAAGAACTATTTTTTTTACTTTTAAAAGGCAATGTTATTACACTCCCCATAAATATGCCATCAGAGGTGCAATCATTTGTATTCATGCAACCTCACTGTACCCCCCAATGGAGCAAAGTCTATTATTATTTTTTGGCTGGCATTTGCTGGTACAGTATCCCTCCAATGGGTTTCACATGCAGCTTCCTCAAGGAAGGTTTGTGTTCCAGCCAGTTCATCAAAGAATTGCCTACCTTTCCAGTAGTTTTCTCCTCTTGTCCCCATCCCAGAGTTTCTTGATGTGATACAGGGAGGCTTGTCCAGGAGATTCTTTTGGTAGATATTTGTGGCTCCATTTGGGGTAAAAAAAACCCTCTGCTCTTCTTATGTGCTCTTTCTACCCTCGGTCGCCGAGCTCATCATCAGCCATCTGTGTCCGTCTCCATTCAAGACACAAATCCATGTGTGTCCTTCAGCTACGCTGAGAGAATCTCCCTGTCTCCCACCAGCCAGCTTTTTTTCCAAGCTGACCCCTTTCTCATTTGAAATAGCGTAGGTGATCTCTCATTGACCCAGACATACTAACCCAGGTGATACTCTGATTGGCTCAGATAAAATTATCACAGGTGATTTTCTGCTGGCCAACTTAATTTGCATGCGAATGTACACATGAAACTAAGCTCAGGCCAAAAGCTACCAAGCCCGGTCTTCAGGACAAAGGAAGGTCTCCCTCCATGCTGAATATTAATTAAGGAACCAACCATGCTGGCTAAACAAAAGGCGTCAGCTTATATACAGTGCAATTTTGATTGTATAAGATTTTTCCAATTTCTTGTAACAGAAAATATAAAAATATCATAGCGTTACATAATAGCCATAAGAGCGGGAGACGCAGATGTAAGAAGTAAACCATTCGACAGCTCCAGCAGGGCAAGAGAAGAAAACGTATTGAAATTAAGGCAATTCTTTGATGTCCAGGCTGGAAAACAAACCTTCCCTGAGGAAGCTCCATGTGAAATGAGTTGGGATACTGTACCAGAAAATGCTAGCCAAAAATGAATGTACTTTGCCTCATTGGGGGATCCAGTGATGTTGTTAGAATAAGAACAATTGCACCTCTCATGTCATATGTATGAGGATTGTAACAAAAATGCCTTTTAAATGTAATAGAGTGTTAGGGCTTGATTCGACAAATTCGTTTGGTTGGAAAACTGGATCGCATGCAAAAAACCTAAGTAACTTCAGGTGATTCAACAATTGTTTTTTTTAATACACTTGTGCAACTAGTCTTTTTGTTATGAAGGATCACATTCATCTAAATACATAGGTATTTAGTAATAGATCAAAGCGACTGGACTGTTTTCTTTTGCTTCACATATTTTGTTATTCATCCCACTATTAGGAATTGCAGCTGGATGACTTGTGATATTGCAGTAGCATAGATATATTCCTACAGATATGCTGGGAGTTACTTATTTATTTATTTTGTAACTGGTTCAAATAAAATGAAAAAAGAATCCTAGCCCTTCCTTCAGATTACCAGACTAGTGCACCAGGCATAGTAAGCCCAGCAAGCACAGGGCATTGGCTTTAATATTTTATTAAAACAGTAATTTAAAAATATAAGATTAACAAATAAAGAGATGTATTGAGTAACAGATCAAGGCAACTGGATTTGCTGTTTTCTTTTGCTCCACATGTTTTGTTATTTTTCCCAGTGGATGTATGTGTGAATTCAACATTGCCTGTTGGGAAAGGTAGCTGGATGAATAAAACTTTTCAAATTAAAAAAAAAACAGCTATTGCAATTGTGTAGATTTATTCCTGCAGATCTACTGGAGTTAACTCTTCATTCATTTAATTTTACTGTTTCAATTAAAATGAAAACAAATCATGGCCCCTCCCTCCAACTTACTAGGCTGGTGTACCAGTCAGGTCCTGGCAACTCACTGGAACCTTTAGCCTTTGGCCTTTGGCTCAGGTTTGGTGCTCTGCCTGGAGTGTTGGCAGTTTTAAACTGGACCTTAACCCTGAATAAGAGCTTATTTGTTTCCCACTCCCTGTACATACAGATTGCTCACATCATCCTACCTGTATCTACTGGAAGTGTCTTCTGACTGTGCCACTCTGCGTTCTGGGATTGCTGTCCTTTTCCTGACCCCAGTTCTGCTCTGTCTGTGCAAAGCACAGCTATATCCTGCCCCCCTGCACTTTTGCCCCCTCGCCTCTCTTCAGTATGTGATGCTTCTGAGGCAAGATGGTGGCGCCCGTATCCTAGAGTCCGGAACAGAGTTGCAGCCCAGTGGTGGAAAGAATAATAAGTATGTGACTAAAAACTTTTAATATATACTAATTTTAAATGCTGGGAAATAGTTTTTAAGGGTTTAGGCTTTAAAGCTTTTCATTAAACGATGCTGAAGGTCCGATTTAAATTAAAACAGTCCTAAAAAATATAAAGTTAATTCCGCATTTCTTTTAAACTGATAACAAAAAACATGCAGACAGTTGCTGACTTGCCTTTTGTGGGTAAGAATAAACCATAAGGGAATACTAGAGTCAAAACATTGCTGAGTCACACAAATTTTTTTTACAAATTTCAGTTGTATTTTTTCACTTCAGACGATTTTATTTCACTTCATCAGAGAGGACAAGTGAAAACAATTAGTTTAGAAAATTCAATTATGTTGAATCACAAGAATCTGAAAAAGCTAAAACTATTTTTACTAATTTCTTGTTACAAACGTTGTTGAATCGAGCCCTTAGTGTGAATATGGTGTTTATGGGTAATGAGTGGGGTGTACATTATGACAAGTGAGGTTTTGCTAGGAAGAGTACACATCTTCCTGTTTGTATATACATATCACAACATGGACCTTACCTTTAGCCACTAGACTTGACCGTCCTGCCACTGAGAAGGCTCCAGCATAATAGCAAGATAGGCTTGACTAAAAGGTTGCTGGGAATATCTTGGATATCTGCTACAATGAAGGTTTAATCCTAGAGCCAAAGGGACTAGGCTGATCATAGAAGTATGCCAACCCTGCCTCCAGGGATGCCCAGAGTCAACCCTAACACATTGACACTACTTCTGCTTAACCACACATCGACCATACAGTTAGATAATCTTCCTGTTAACCTGAGTTTGAGATTACTATCGAAAGTTATAAAGATCCAGAAGTCAGCACCTGTATTTCTCAGACCGTTTAGGCCCTCAGCTTTATAGGCCTATGCTTACTGCCCTAGACATGTTCAATGAACTACATCATCCATGGCCCTACTGGAACTAAGAATGCACTGGAACTACTGCAAGATAAGCTTGGCACTCCTGAGGTTCAGATGTCTGAATAGATTTATAAAGCTTCCAGAAGCAGCGTCTGTTTTTCTCAGACATTCAGGCTTCTGATGGCCCTACTGCCTACAGTATGAGCATGTTCTCCAGACTGCTGACAATACAGAACCAAGGCTTTACCCTACTTTCCTAGGTATGGTTCCCTGAACTATCATCCATGACTGTTGTGAAACCAAGAATGCCTTAAAGCTACTGAGAAAGAGGCTTGATACCCTTATAACTCAGATGGCTGGAGGAATCTAAAGAGCTTCCATTCACTCACATTTCTTGGACCTTCTATTTCTACTCTGACTTTCTAACCTCTGTGAGCATTTCTCAATACTGCATTGGCTTTGCCTTATTGCTCTAGATATGTTCCTTGAACTACTTCAACAATGACCTTACTGGAACAAAAAATGCCCAGGAAAAACTGAGAAAGAAGCTTGGTACTCCCGAGGCTCAGATAGCAGGAGAAATCTGCAACCCCCTGAGGAAAGAGCTTCAGTGAGGATGCTTCACTTGACTTCCTCAGACCTTTCTGGGCTGAATATAGAGGCTATTTGTGAAGGATGGGCATATCTTGGTGCCGAACACTCCGGTTGGGCCCACCATGTCACCATGTCAAGAATGCCTTAAAACTACTGAGAAAGAGGCTTGATACCCTTGCGACTCAGATGGCTGGAGGAATCTAAAGAGCTTCCAGAAGTATCCCTTCACTCACATTTCTTGGACCTTCCTGTCCTCTCTCTGAATTCTAACCTCTGTGAGCATTTTTCAAGACCATATCAACTGCATAGGCTTTGCCTTACTGCCCTAGATATGTTCCTTGAACTACTTCAACCATGACCTTACTGGATCAAAGAATGCCCTGGAAAAACTTAGAAAGAAGCTTGGTACTCCAGAGGCTCAGATGGCTGCAGAAATCTGCAGAGCTTCAATGAGATTGCTTCACTTGACTTCCTCAGACCTTTCTGGGCTAACTCTGAATATAGAGGCTATTTGTGAAGGACGGGCACACCTTGGAGCCGAACACACCGGTCAGGCCCAACATGTCACTGACTGCCCGAGACCTTTCTGGGCTAACTTTTATTTATAGAGGTTGCTGGTGAAGGACAGGCACATCTTGGAGCCAAGCACAGCAGTCAGGCCCACACCGGTCAGGCCCAACATGTCACTTGACTCTCTCAGACCTTCTGGGCCCACTCTGATTATACAGGCTATTAGTGAAGGACTAGCATATGCCAAACACACCGGTCGGGCCGACCATGTCACCATGTCAAGAATGCCTTAAAACTACTGAGATAGAGGCTTAATACCCTTGCGACTCAGATGGCTGTAGTCCTAATCTGACTTTCTAACCTGTGAGAATGTTCTCAAGGCTTCTCATAGGCTTTGCCTTACTGCTCTAGATATGTTCTCTGAACTATTTCAACCACGACCCTACTGGAATAAAGAATGCCCTGGAAAAACTGAGAAAGGGGCTTTGTAATCCCGAGGCTCAGATGGCTGGAGGAATCTGCAGAGCTTCACTTGACTTCCTCAGACCTCTGGGCTAAATCTGATTATAGAGGCTATTGGGGAAGGAAAGGCACATCTTGGAGCCAAGCACACCAGCCAGGCCATCTATGTCACTTGCCTTTTCAGACCTATCTGGGCCCACTCTGATTATACAGACTATTGATGAAGGACTGGCCTTGGTGGCGAACAAACTGGTCGGGCCCACCTGACTTCCTCAGAACTTTCTGGGCCCACTCTGATTATACAGGCTATTGGTGAAGGACTGGCACATCTTGGAGCCCACTGTGTCACCTGACCTCCTCAGACCTTTCTGAGCCCACTCTGATTATACAGGCTACTGGTGAATGACGGGCACATGTTGGAGCTGAGCACACAGGTACGGCCCACCTTGTTGGCCACAGCACAGTTTGTACAAGCGTAATTCAGTCCTCTTCTATGAAAAGAGGAGCACGATACGACAGCTGCAGGGCCGCAATGATGAAAACCAGAGAGGCCCTTGTTTCAACGCAGCGCATCACGCCGCCGGCAAGTCTCCCTCTTCCCACAATATCACTTAACCGAATTACTGTCACTAAGCCCTGAGAAGAGCGAGCGGAAACATTGGAAGTAAAAAAACTAAAAATGAAACGATTCCCCCCGACGCGTGCGAGGCCTTCCCGACAACTCGAAACTGTGTTAGCGCGGTTTGTTCGCGCGAGCGCCGCATGTTTGTAAATGCGCTGGCTCTTTGATCCGCCACTGCCGGCTCAATCTCTGTCAGCCTTGCCCATCTCCGTCAATCTAATGAACTCCCAACCATCAGCGCTTCTTAAGTTCGTCTGTCTCCTTCTTGCATAGTTAATATTAAAAATGTACTAACAGCGCGGCGCAGGCACCAAATTATGCACATAAATATTGCTGGCATTGCAGAGGAGGCGGCGGGAGCTGAAGCTAGCAACATCGATGCCAGCTCGCATTTGCAAATCTGCTGTCAATCTGTCATTAAACATGTTATCAGATGATGATAAGTGTACGCCGGTCGCCCGCATTGGGGTGCCGGCTTCTGTTGTGGATGCACATTAATGGCATAATACGCATTAGCTTCGCCACGCTTCGACGAACACAAAACATTTTCTATCCGTCTCACTTTGCTTCCCCTCGTGGCCTCCCATAAGTGTTCCCTTTTATCGGCTCACCATTTTCATAAAAAAAAAAAAAAAACATTCCTTTTAATTGCCGACCTCCAGATCCAACATATGGATCCACCATAGAAGGCTGAAGCCGGCGTTTCTGTGCTGCGCGCTCACTGATATGGCCGATGCTGCAGACAATGACAATTAATACGCGCTTGTACGAATGCGGCGGCCGCTCTAATGGTGACAGCAGACATTCCTCCTCTGCAGAGAGCACAGGAGGGGAAAAACTCTGCCCAGCAGTTTTGCTGCTGTAAATACTTTTGTGAAAGGAATGGGGAAGCGAGGGAGAAGGCGGCAGCGCCCCCCTGAGGACTGAGGAGGAATGGATGAGCGGGATCAGAACGTGATGGCTTTATAGGAAAGCAAGATGGCAATGAGGGTTTATCACAGACTATACACCTCCCCCCCCCCCCCCACCACCACAGAGCATTTCTCATGGAGCTCTCAGATGGAGATCACAGATATCAGCTCTGGCATAAACATTTCTGGCAACAGGTGACTAAATACAGTTCACGATTTCTAGATATTACCTCCCATTTTCTCTTACTATACACTATTTACAGATGATGGATGGGCCTGACTGTGAAACTGGTTTTTCTCATGTGTCATAATGTGAGATATTAATTTCCTTTCCTTATTTTTGCTCGTTATTCTATTCTTGCTGTTTCTTTCTGTTCATCCATTCTTTCTTTTTAGTCTTTCTCTCATTTTCTCTATTTTTTATCTTTCTGTTCGTCCATTCTTAACTTTTATCTTCCTTTCTGGTCATCCATTCTTTCTTTTAATTCATTCTCTCAATAATTATTTTCGTATTATCTTTCTTTCTGTTCGCTCATGCTTTCTTTTTATATTTCCTTCTGTTTATTGATTCATTTTCTTTTTATCTTTTCTCTCATTTCATAGTTCTTTCTGTTCATTAGTTCTTTCTTATTATTCTTTCTCTCATTTCTTTTATTCTTTTTAGCTTTCTCTCTGTTCACCCATTCTTTCTTTTTATTCTTCCTATTCCATTTTTATTTTTATTTATATAATCATTCTTTCTATCATTCTATAATCAGACCTTTAAATATGTGAAAGGATTGAATAAGGTTCAGGAGGGAAGTGTTTTTAAGAAAAAACTTAATGATAGAACAAGGGGGCACAATCTGAAGCTAGTCGGAGGGAAGATCAGGAGCAATGTTAGAAAATATTATTTTACAGAAAGAGTAGTAGATGCTTGGAACAAACTTCCAGCAGAGGTAGTTGAAAAATCAACAGTCACTGAATTTAAACATGCCTGGGATAAGCACACATCTATCCTAAGATAAAGAGTACATACAGTATACACCTAAGGGCAGACAAGATGGACCGTATGGTCTCCTTCTGCCGTCAACCTTCTATGTTTCTATCTTTTTTTATTTATCTATCCCTTCTTTCCATATTTATTTTCTTCTATGTATTCCTCTTTCTATTCTATCTTTCTTTTTATTTATTCCTTCTATCTGTCAAACTTGCCTTCCTTACTTTGGTCTGTCTTTTATCTATCAATCTATCCATCTACCCCAATCTATCTAACCCTTATTGATCAATCTTATCCTTCTATCTATTTCCATCTATTATCTATCTTATCTCCATCTATGATCTACCTATCTCCATCTATTATCTATCTGTCCCAGATCTATCTATCCCAGATCTATCTAGCTATATCCATCTATCTATCTAGCTATATCCACCTATTATCTATCTATATCCATCTATTATCTCTATATCCCATATCTATCTATCTATCTATCTATCTATCTATCTATCTATCTATCTCCATCTATGATCTATCTATCTCCATCTATCTATCTATCTCCATCTATGATCTATCTATCTCCATCTATTATCTATCTGTCCCAGATCTATCTATCCCAGATCTATCTAGCTATATCCATCTATCTATCTAGCTATATCCACCTATTATCTATCTATATCCATCTATTATCTCTATATCCCATATCTATCTATCTATCTATCTATCTATCTATCTATCTATCTATCTATCTATCTCCATCTATTATCTATCTATATCCATCTATTATCTATCTATATCCATCTATTATCTATCTAAGCAAAGGGGGTGGGAGTAGCTCCATCACTATTATTTATACAAAATTATCATCATCATTATTCAGGGCCTGGGAACCAATTTACCGCCCAGTTTAACCCTCTCATCATCCAAGTATTAAGCAAGAAACATGTCTAGCTATGTGGAAAGACAGAGATTTGGTTGCACATATCTGCAGATACATGTGGAAGCCACACTGCCCCGGCAAGGCACTCTGTGTTTAGTGTGGTCCCTACTCTTATTTTTGAGTGCCCAAAGTTGGGACATGCAATGCAGCCAGAGCTACTCACCTGGGAAGCTGCCAGCCTCCCTTTAGAACACTCCATAGGGAGAGATCCATGGTGGCTGAATCCCTCCCTGTGTGTGTTCATGGCAATTCAAACTGAGCAAAGGTGGTGGGAGTAGCTCCATCACTATTATTTATACAAAATTATTATCATTATTATTCAGGGCCTGGGAACCAATTTACCGCCCAGTTTAACCCTCTCATCATCCAACTGCTGGGGCAGTGTGGCTTCCACATGTATCTGCAGATATGTGCAACCAAATCTCTGTCTTTCCACATAGCTAGACATGTTTGGTGCCTAATACTTGGATGATGAGAGGGTTAAACTGGGCGGTAAATTGGTTCCCAGGCCCTGAATAATAATGATAATAATTTTGTATAAATAATAGTGATGGAGCTACTCCCACCCCCTTTGCTCAGTCCTCGCTATTATCTATCTATCTATCTATCTATCTATCTATCTATCTATCATCTATCTATCTATAATATTTCCTTCTCCCTATTCTATCTGTGACAACTGTACAGGGCAGGGGGTTGGGACAGCCAGGGGTGGGAAGAAGATAGGTGAAATCTTTGTTAATACCCACCATGCATGCAGCTTTTCCACTATGTCATCATGACACCCCGCATAGGACCCACTGAAACTCTATCACCCCAGGGTACATTTAAACCTGGACCAGCCCTGTGAGCAATACTAGAAATCTGTTAAGATTCCATTTCATCCCCTTAGTTTGACATAATCCAGGTATCCAGGAATCTGACGAGTATCTAGGGGACGCAATATAATAGCAGCCATCACAAGTGGTGAGCCAAAAAATAGATGGTCCGGATGAATGGAGCAGTGGCTGGCCACCATTTCCCAACAAGACTTTCTACAAAAAGAAGAGCTGCACCTTCTGTAGCCAAATCCTCCTCATGCCTGAAAATGCCCCATCTCATGCTGCAAAGATACCTCAGAGTCATTGGCTGCTTTGGCTATAAAGGCGAGAACCTCGTGTTGTGGCCGCCATCCTGCCCTGACCTCAACCTCATTGACAAGCTTTGGAGTATCGTCAAGCAAAAGATATCTGAAGGTGGGAGACAGCTATTCTTACATCCAGAAAAGGCCTTCAAGTGAAACTCAGCTGTTCTTTGATTAGAGGAAGGGAAGGTGATATAAGGAAAACTCTGATGTCACTTGACCTTTTGAATGAAATGGTTTCGAAAATGTGACCTGTTACTTCAAACCAATTCAACCAATGACCATTTTCACTTCTTTACATCCCATAAAATGTATCAAAGCTCAGTTGTGCAGAATTATCTGGAACAGTGCATATACAGAGTTGTTATTAGTGAATAAAATCCTGTTATCAATAGGAGTTTTGTTCCATAAAATGTAATTTATACTCTAGCGGCTGATGACTGAACATTATCCTGATTGACATTTCATCCACCAATTAGGAAAATCCAAGAAAAATATAATTTGCATAATAATTTAAAATGCAATCTTCATGTAAATGATGGAAGTTCTGAAAGCCCTAAACAGAGGCTGTCCTCCGCTTGCCTGACAGTTATCAGTGTTGCCAGAGATAAACCCCCCCCCCCAATAACACGGACTATAATCACACACATTATAGCAATATACATAAATCCACCACCATTCATATGCTAAAACTTAAACATAAGCATGGATGCCAAGAAAACACAGCGACAAAAGACGAGGTCCTGAGATACTCCTCCCTGTGCAACAGAAGTCCTCGTTTTGTTCACTAGGCCGGTCCCTCTGTCGGAGACACCATGGTCCTACTCATATACGCATATATATCATGGTTCTGTCCAGTGGTTCAAGATTTTGAGACGTCCCAACATGTTATATGGAAAATAGCTGCCTGTCTTTCCTTTTGGAAACATTCTCCTGGAAAATCCTCCTAAACAGTGAACTTCTTATAGTGTCAAGTAGCCTTATCGTTGAGTAACAGAAAAACCCTCCATTCTGATTATAGGATCTGAACCCAAACCGCAGCTCATTCATCTCTACCATGACCCAAACCACAGCTCAATCATCTCTACCACGACCCAATCTGCAGCTCATTTATCTCTACCACAAGCTGATATATCTGTATCATAACCAAACCTGCAGCTCATTCATTTCCAGCATAACCAAACCTTACAGCTCATTCTTCTCTATCATAACCCAACCTACTGCTCATTCTTCTGTATCATAACCCAACCTACAGTTCTTTCTTTTCTATCTTTACCCAACTTGCAGCTCATTCCTCTACACCATAACTCAAACTACAGCTCATTCTTCTCTATCATAACCCAACCTGCAGTTCATTCTTCTCTATCATAACCCAACCGACTGCTTATTCCTTTCCATCATAAACCAACCTAGAGTTCATTCTTCTCTATCATAACCAAGCTACATCTCATTCTTCACTACCATAACCCAAACTACAACTCATTCTTCTCTATCATAACCAAGCTACATCCCATTCTTCTCTATCATAACCAAACCTAAAGCTCATTCTTCCCTATCATGACCCAACCTACAGCTCATTCTTCTCTGTCATAACCAAAACTACATCTCATTCATCCCTACCATAACTCAAACCACAGCTCATTTTTCTCTACCTTAACAGCTACAGCTCATTCTTCTCTATCATAATTAAACCTACATCTCATTCATCTCTATCATAACCCAATGTACAGCTCATTCGTCTCTATCATAACCCAACCTTACCGCTCATTCTTCTCTATCATATCCCTACCTACACCTCATTTATCTCTACCATAACTGCAACTCAGTCTTCTCTACTATAACCCAAACCATAGCTCATTTATTTTTAATATAACCCAACCTACAGCTCTATCTTCTCTATTATAACCCAACCTGCAACTCTATCTTCTCTATTATAACCCAACCAAATCGCATTCTTCTCTATTATAACTCATCCTACATCTGACTCCTCTCTATTATAACCCAACCTACAGCTCATTCATCTGTACCACAACCCAACCTACAACTCATTATTCTCTATCATACTCGAACCTATATCTCATTCATCTCTACCATCACCCCAGTGTATTTTTCTCTATCATAACCAAGCTACAGCTCATTCTTCTCTATCATAACCCAACCTGCAGCTCGTTCTTCTCTATCTTAACCCAACGTACATCTCATTGTTCTCCATCATAACCCAACCTACAGCTCATTCTTCTCAACCATAACCCAACCTACAGCGTATTCTTCTCTATCATAACCCAACCTACAGCTCATTCTTCTCTATCATAACCCAGCCTACAGATCATTCTTCTCTATCTTAACCCAACATACAGATAATTCCTCTTTATCATAACCCAAACCACAGCTCTTTCAACTCTACCATATCCCAACCTACAGGATATGCTTCTCTACCCTTACCCAACCTACAGTGCATTTTTCTCTTTCATAATGGTACCTACAGCTCATGTTCTTAACCATAACCCAACCTACAGCTCATTCTTTTCTATCATAACTGTTAGGGCGAGCGCTGCGGGCCCATCTCGCAGCACTCCCTTCACCTCCGTTGCTGCTCCCGCTGCCCTGGTGAGCGCTGCGCGCCCATCTCGCAGCGCTCCCCAGTCCCTCTCCTTACCCGCTCCTGCCGGTGGGCCCGCTGCTTCCGGCGTGGTGGCTGGCCGTGCGCCGGCTGCTCCCAGCCATCTTCCTCCTTCTCGTGCTGCTTCCTCGCATGGTTCGGTGCGCGCACACCCCCGTCCACTAGAGGGCGCGCGCGCATGATTCCTGAAATTTAAAGGACCTGTACACCACTGATTGGTGCCTGGTCAGCCAATCCTGCATCCACTTCCCCTATTTAAGGGGCACTTACTTTTCCATCAGTGCCGGATCTTGGTCTTCCTTTGTATGCAGAAAGTTTGTTGTTTTCAGTATTGCTCCCCCGTGTACCGACCTTTGCCTGTCCCCGAATCTGAACCTGTGCTGCCAGCCCTGACCTCTGCTTGAACTTTCACATCGCCTTTTGCCTGCCTCCTTTGTACCACGCATTACCTTGGCTAACTGTGTGGCTGAGCCGCTGTTGGGGGGTAGCGACCTGGGGGTCACTCGCCGCTGCAAGACCAACCTGCTTTGCGGCGGGCTCTGGTGCATACCGGTAGCCTCTTAGACTCCGCTCCCCTGACGCGGCACTCGCTATCAGTATAACAGTCACAGCGGATCCACACCTGTGCCGTCACACCCGGTCCGTGACAATAACCCAACCTACAGCTCATTCTTTTCTATTATAACCCAACCTACAGCTCGTTCTTCACTACCATAACCCAACCTGCAACTAATTCTTCTCTACCATAACCCAACCTACAGCTCATTCTTCTCTATCATAACCTAACCTACAGCTCATTCTTCACTATCTTCTCTGTTATATCCCAACCTACATCGCATTGATCTCTACCATAACCCAACCTGCAACTCATTCTTCTCTACCATAATGCAACCCATAGCTCATTCATCTCTTCTATAACCCAACATACAGCTCATTCTTTTCTATCATAACCAAACCTACATCTCATTCATCTCTACCATAACCCAACCTACAGCTCATTATTCTCTATCATAACCGAACCTACATTTCATTCATCTCTACCATAACCCAGCTTGTTAGCTAATTTTGCTCATAACCAAGCTACAGCTCATTCTTCTCTATCATAGCCCAAACAGCAGCTTATTCATCTCTACCATAACCCAACATACAAGACATGCTTCTCTATCATACAGCTACCTACAGCTCATTCTTCTTAACCATAACCCAATGTGCAACTCATTCTTCTTTTTCTTAGCCCAACCTACATCTCGTTCTTCTTTATCATAACCCAACCTGCAGCACATTCTTCTCTATCATAACCCAACGTACAGCTCAATTTTCCTTATCATAATCTGACCTAGAGCTAATTCTTCTCTATCATAACCCAACCTACATCTCATTCATTTCCATCATAACAAAACTAAATTTCATTCATCTCTACCATAACCCAACCTGCTCAACTCATAACCAAGATACACCTTATTCTTCTGTATCAGAACCCAACCTACAGCTCATTCTTCCCTTTCATAACCCATCCTACTGCTCAATCTTCTCTAACATAATCCAACCTACAGCTCATTCATCTCTATTATAACCCAACCTACATCTTATTCTTCTCTATCATAACCCAACCTGCAGCACATTCATCTCTATCACAACCCAACCTGCAGCTCATTCATCTCCACCATAGCTCATCTAGAGCTTCATTAACCTGTACAAGCCCCTGATCCATAGGTCAGTCAATTAGTCATTTCCAGAAGGCAGAATAAAAGGGAAAGATTTTTACTGGTTGATATTTTCCATAATCTTCCTCATGGTCTGCATGACCGACGACCACACAGAAAAAAATGATCAGCCAGTGAGTGATTCAGCTCATCAGTATCTATTATGTACCCGAAATACCACTCCTAGGTGGAGCTGAGAGATGGCAGCATGACAGCTAGGCAGTTTGCGGGCCCCTACTTTTTTCCCATGAGAGCTGCGGCATGAATGATTGGCTATGGAAAGAATGGAGTGTCCGTCTCTCCCTCGGAAATCCCGGGCGTGTGGAGGGTGAGGCATAGTAACCGTCATGAGCCAGATTACAAGGAATCATGGCGGCCGCTCAAATATGTCTCTCTATTGACTTTATTGATCCTTTCCAAAGGCGGGTAAACCCAGGCGGCTTAATCCTGGCTCTACCATTTGACTTAAGCAAAGCTCTGAGTAAATGATCTCGAGTCCAGCTTCAGGGGAATTCTCACTATTATAGAATACATCTGAAAGAGAGCCCGGGGAGCCTCCCGTGGTGCTTAACCTTTTATTGGGATTAGTATATGCTCTGTGGTTTCCTATTATTGCCTCCTTGACAACACAAGTCACCAGAGAACTGCGGGCAGAGAACCAATGACAAAAATAAATGGCCAAAATTGATGTTTTTTGGATGTGCTACTTGTAGGGGAACACCTTGTGTTCAGGGTCCCTTTTTTCACAAAGGCCAGATCAACAGGTTTTTGTCTGGGAATGGATCCATGCAGAAGTGGCACAAAAGCACTTCCCTTCAAAAATGAGTGCAAGGGAAGCTGGGCATGTCACCACTACCCACTAATGCATCATGGGTGTACGGCTGAACCTGGGGGTTTTCTCACAATGGGACATTCCAACAAAAGGATGTCCGAAAGGGTAGGGAATTGAGCTTTTTAGACTATTTTAGACTCCAGGGAAGATGTTGGTCCTATTTAGGGGGCAGCTTACTCAAAATAGTTGTAAAAGTAAATTTTTTAGGAAGACATAGTTAATGACCCTTGGGACCTGGCAGAGGAAATTATTCTTTGGGCCCACCAGAAGATATTATTCTTGGGGTCCACCAGAGGAAATCATTCCTTGGATCTACCAGAGGAAATCATTCTTGGGGGCCCTCCAGAGAAGATCATTCCTGGGACCCAACAGAGGGAATCATTCTTGGAGCCTACCAGAAGGAAACAATCATTCTGGGAGTCTACTAGAGGAAATTATTCTTGGGACCCACCAGGGGGAATCATTCTGGGAGCCATTGGAGAAAATCAATTTTGGGGGCCCACAAGAGGAAATCCTTTTTGGACCCCCCCCCCCCCCAGAGGAAATCTTCCTTGAAGCCCATCAGAGAGAATCATTCTCAGGGCCCAAAAGAGGAAATCTTTCTTGGGACCTACCCTTTAGCTATAACACAATTACTGAATATAAAAGAAACAAAAAAAACTTGGAGCAAACCAAAACATTATGCTTGTCTTCAATATTATGTACTGTTGTGGGGCTTTGCCTGGGACCCTCTGATGGATCAGTCTGACATGGCTTCCCTCTACCTGACCTGTGCAAAGCTGGATAATGGAGGTCACCAAATGAAGATGGAAGGGCACCTCTCCGACATGCTGCAATTTAATCTGCCTCCCCTGTGATCCTCATCTGTGTTCTACTTCTAGGGACAGTCAGTGGCACAAGTGGCATCCTCTGTGATACTTTTGGGTCCTGGCTGCTGTTATTGAATTCTAACTGCTGTAACTGTCCCGGGCAAGAGCTTGAAACTCAGGATGCCAAGCTTAACGACTGGAAAGCAAGAGGAGGAGGAGGGGTGCAGGGAATATGATCCAGGAGAGAAGAGGTGCCACTAGGACTATTAACTTTCCACTGGATGCTATAGCCTCAGTACTAATTGCTATAGGGGCTTCTCCTCTATAGCCATGCAATGTTTTTGCTGTGGGCTGGTGGCCCTGCTGTTTTTTTGGCCCCAGTCCACCCTTGACCATGCCTCTAGTGCTATACAATATTGTAGAGCATGGTTACCTTTTAATTTGATTGTTTGATTGATGCAGAATAGAGTAGACTAGAGAGTCTTTCTTAGCAGGTGTCTGATTTAAATGTATCAACAACAGTGCGGGGAAACATCATAACACAGTCACTTCAATCCAGGAATTGGGCTTAGGCCCAATTAATAAACAGTCAGAGAAAGGGAGGTTTGGCAACCAGCCCACTTTTCCTTTCGCAGGCGGATGACTGGATAAAAGTAGGGAAACCCATTTGTCTTGGGGTCCATCAGATGCTCACCTTCCGTCTCAGCCAGAGCCAGATTATAGGCAGGGTGCAAGGGGCGCGCCCCTGGGACTCCCCTATGATTAGGGGTTCTGTATACCTGCGGTTATCCTCTTTCCAAATACACCTTTAATGGGTTGTTAGCTTCCCTAAATCCAGAGAATTGCATCACCCTGGCGACCGTGAACAACAGTACCAGAAATTTTTGGTCCAGTTAGTGTATTTCTAATGACACCTCTATTGGGTCATTGGACCCTCTAGATTCAGAGGTCTGGCACTCTGAAGTGTACCACCCCAGCCCTGATCCACATGCCTTTGAAAGGGTTTATACCTGAGGATCTCCCCATCCCAACAACACCTCTTGTGGGTTGTTAGGCCCCCTAGGACCAGAGATCTGGCTCTCGGAAATGTACCACTCCGGCGCACGCGAGCAACAGTAGCCGGAATTTGTGGTACTGGCGCTTGGTCCTTTTGGTCCCTATCCACATGCCCTTGTAGGGGTGTATACCTGAGGCTCTCCTGTTTCCAACAGCATTGTTAGCCCCCATTTGTTGTGGTTGGCCCTGATCTACATGCCCTTGTAGGGGTGTATACTGATATTCTCCCCTTTCCAACCACACTTCCCGTGGGTCATTAGACCCCTAGGTCCAGAGATCATGCACTCGGAATTGTACCACCTCAGCACCTGCAAGCTGTCAGCCCCAATCCACATGCCCTTGTAGGGGTGTATAACTAATGATCTCCACATTCAAACAATGCCTCCAGTGGGTGGTTAGCCCCCCTATATCCGGAGATCTGGCACTTGGAAGTGTACTACCCCAGTGCCGGGAGTACCGGGACTATGCAGTTCTGGTCAGTCCCAATCCATATGACCCCGTAGGGGTGTATATCTGAGGTTCTCTCCTTTCCAACGACACATCCAATGGGTCATTAGCCCCCCTAGGTCCGGAGATCAGGCACTTGGAAATATACCACCGCACTGCCCACAAGCAACAGTATCGGGACTTTACAGTACTGCTGCTTGGTCCAATCAGCCCCAATCCATATGCCCTTGTAGGGGTGTAAACCTGAGCTTCTCCTCTTTCCAACGACACCCCCATTGGGTCATTAGCCCCCTTAGGTCCAGAGGTCTTAATTAAATTAAATAATTAAATGAAGTCACGTGGTCCCCACAGCCAGCACAATTCCCCGGCGTGAGGAGGTAGGTGAGGTTAGTTCTTTGTCCCCCTTCAGATTCAGCTTTGCTAGGAAAAGGTGTGTATCTCAGTAATGCAGGGCTCACTGATGGCATGAGCAGGTAGGAGAGGTTCGTTCCCTGCCCCCCATCTAATGGAGTTCCGCTTGGAAAAGGTGAGTATCTCTCTAATGCAGGGCTCACTGATGTCATAAGGAAATACTTAAGGTTTTCTGTCCTCTCCTAAAAATTAAGATGGAGCCTGTGCTGCTCTGTGACGAGTGATCGGTGCTAATTTGTGCTCGTGGTGAAAACCGCCAATTCCCCCCCCCCCCCCCATTACATCAATGTTTTTCACAGCGGTAATAAAATCACAGCACGGACCCAATGCGGATCAGCAGCCGCGCTGGCCGGCCGCCGCATTAATATCAGCCAGTGTTTCTGGCTTACGCCGACTCCCCGAGAATTTAACTTATAATGAACGCGTCTCGCCGGCCAAATCACTTCATTGGGCGCCCGGCCACAGCCCACTCACTTGGGCCGCCGCCGCCATTCCCATTTTATTATCCCGAAAGGGGCTCTGGCTTTGGCCGGCGACCGTCCTGATCATCTCCACATAATCGCTTGGTTTTCTCATCTTCCAGGATCCTGTCCCACATCTGCCAAGAGCGCATGCCGGCCGCTTGTTATCCCCAGCTCATGTCCAAGTCACAGAATACGAGCATGCGGTGACGGCCCCATGTTTACTACACAGCTCTTATTTCACACATCACAGTCATGGGGCCTAGGAAATCCCAAATGTACCTTTCTGGGAGCACACTGGTGTGTCTGCAATGATTTCCTCATTATCATAACAATAGGGCACCAAAACTGGGCCAGAAATTAACATAACAAAGAGGTTACTAATCCAACTTGGCCGGCACTGGAATCCAGAAGATTCCAGAGCCAGCTGCTGGCCTTCCCCTGGGGCAACCCATATCGTGATGTTCTGCTTGGTGAATCCCAACCGGGTCACCGCAAAACTAACCTTTTCCAGCAGCAAGGTAAACAATCTGGCACAAGAGCGGCCACTGAAGACGGGAGCATGCCTCAAATACAGTGGTGCCAGAGGTGCAGCCGTGGGTGGAGAATGCAGCGTGGGAGCCCCAGAGAAGGTGATTAAATGCAGGGTGATGTGGGGGGGCTTATAGAGTGGGACCTCCCAAATCAGGATGCCCCAGGGGGACAGAAACAACCGGCCCTCTACACGCCAGGGCCGGCCTGTATGGTTGTTGATCCACTTTAACGGGTCAGTCCAGGCTACAAAAAAAACCTCACCTGCCAGCCAGCAGACTCAATCTCAGAGTGGCTCAAGAGCCAATAGCATCTCTCAAAGCCTTGTGGGCGGATCATGTGACTGCTCAAGATCACTCTTTGTGCTGATCTGAATTCAGAGCACGAAGCTGAGGGATGGGAAAGAAGCGGAGGAGGCAACCATGCTGAAACCCGGAGGGGAGAAGCCCACAGGACTCCCATGGGATTGAGTCTGCAGGCTGGGACTGCGCCTTTATTTAAAGTGGACCAAAACCAGGATTTTCTTCATCCCAGGTTTTGGTCTGTGTCCCTGTTTTATCCCATATTTGGGATGTCCTGCATGAACCCCCTGGGAACACCTGTCTCCTCATCCCGTTTGTACACAGAGCTCAGCATAGAGCATGAGAAGCGGCCAGCATCCTCCCTGAATGGCAGGAGCTCGCATAAGCCTAAGAAAAGCAGCCTGCACATGTGCCCTGGGATCGCCAGATTTGTAAGTATAGCTGGTGATTTAACAGGGGATTGCACACAGTGGGCCAACCCCCAAATCGGGATGTCCCAACATTAGGGAACCGGCCAGCCCTAGAGTTATTTAGAAACGGGTCTTGGACTTCTTTAAAGTGGACAAAAACCCAGGATTTTGACTATCCTGGGTTTTGGTTCTTGCCCCTGGACGGAGATTCCACGCTGTGTGAAACCCCCCAGATTGCCGAAGCCAACTCACCTCTTCCCGGTCCAATAGCGCACACGAGGCCACTTGTCCAATCAGCATGCTCTGAGCCACTGACCTCACATCGTCTAAGCCAGACTTGGGCATTGTAAGGCCCCAGGGCCACATACGGCCCTTTGATTGGCTCTGACCGGCCCGCGACCAGCATTCCCTGTAAGGTGCGCGGCCCCCGCCGCTCAGTCCTGTCCACTGTCCGTGCAGTCTTGCCAGAAAGGATAGTGCCGGGTTTGAACAGCACTTTTGTCCCTCTGTAGGGAATCTAATGTATTTTAGAGCCTGCTGTCCTATTGGACAGCTCCCTCCTGCAGGTTTGGCTGTGGGCGGAGTTTCTCATCCCGCCCTTGGCCTGTACTGACGCCGGAGATGAAGGTTCTCCAGCCACTTGTCTGTGCCTCACGTCGCAGGCTGCTGGCACTTGTAGTCCACCCCAAATGTGTTACATGCCGTATGCAGCGCCTGATGGTGCACTGGCTCTCATAGTCCATTTCTGGCCAGATCAATGCCAATGGGAGGGCGGGGGGACCATGCTGCAAGGTGACAAGGGTTTCACACAGCCTTTTATCCAAGGCCGGCCACTGGTCTCCCCCCCCCCCCCCGGGCATCCCAAATCGGGATGCTCCACTTTTTGAAACCCTTTTTACTCAGTAGCAATGTGAAAAAAGGCAGAACAAAACCCAGAGCGGCCACTGGTCTTCCCCCTGGTATCCCAGATCAGGATGCCCCACTGTGTGACGCCTTTGTTACTTAGTAGCAACTTGACAAATGGTGGACTCCCCCCTAAAGTGGAAATGAACCCAGAGCGGCAACTGGTCTCCCACCTGGGCATCCCAGATCGGGGCTTAGTTCCGCTTTAAGGGAGGGGGGTTATTTCATCCTAACCTGCTTTGGTCATGATGTTTTAAAGCAGATCAAAACCCATGTAACCCAGCCTTTTGGAGTGTGAAGGAATCCAGGGCTGGTTACAGGCATCATGCCTCTGGGAGCCTCTGCTGTGTGAGACTGGACACACAAAATGTGGTTTATATAATAAATTACATTTTTTGTAAAGGCAACCTCACTTTTTCATTGTGTAACTATAATATATACTGGTAGCAGCTTGTCACAACAATGCTATTTCCTGCTTTTTATAAAGAAATACAATTATATTATGAAGAATTGAGTTTAGCCTTTTGGCCCGGCCCTCCACAATATTTTTAGTTTCTCATGTGGCCCCATGGGAAAAATAATTGCCCACCCCTGGTCTAAGCCCTGGTCTAAGGCCAGTGGCTCAGAGGGCCTCTAACAGGGAGCGTGCATGCACCGGCCATTTACAAATACCTGGCGCAGACATGCGCCCTGCTAGAGGGATAGTGGGATGCGGCTGCATGCGACATTGGACCGGGAAACAAGGTAAGTAAATGGGGCAACCTGGGGGGTTTCACACAGCGGGGCATCCCGATTTTGGATGCCCCAGGGGGAGAATAGATGGGCCCGGGATTCTTTTAGATCGCTGTGGGTTTTGGTCCACTTTAAAGGGACAGTTCAGGTATCGGTAGTAATAAGGCAGCAAGCAGCTCACCTGATGCCTGTCCTGTGCGCCACTTCTCCATTTCCCGAGGGCACAGGGTAGAAGCCGTAGCAGGGCTCTGAAAGATACATCGTATGTTGAGTTCACAGCTGGTTCAGTGGCTCCAATCACTGTAGCAGACAGAAAACGGCAACGTTTTGTATTCCATAAACACTCCAGACTCATCGCCTGACGAGTAAACATTATTTTTGGTTCTCTGTGTTTTGCATGTTAAAAGAAAAATGTGTAAATAAAAATCAAGTATTACAACACACACACACCACAACGCTATACAAACATGGAGGCTGACGCCACAAACACGTGTGTCCCATCTGTTAGCGGCAGAGAATCCCCAGCCAATCATATGCTCACTTACCCCTGATCATAAAGAGCCACACAGCAGCCGCATCCAAGAGGCATCCAGAATGTGGAGAAGAGAGAAAGATGGAGGGAATGTGGAAAAGAGAGAAAGATGGAGGGAATGTGGAAAAGAGAGAAAGATGGAGGGAATGTGGAAAAGAGAGAAAGATGGAGGGAATGTGGAAATGAGAGAAAGATGGAGGGAATGTGGAAAAGAGAGAAAGATGGAGGGAATGTGGAAAAGAGAGAAAGATGGAGGGAATGTGGAAAAGAGAGAAAGATGGAGGGAATGTGGAAAAGAGAGAAAGATGGAGGGAATGTGGAAAAGAGAGAAAGATGGAGGGAATGTGGAAAAGAGAGAAAGATGGAGGGAATGTGGAAAAGAGAGAAAGATGGAGGGAATGTGGAAATGAGAGAAAGATGGAGGGAATGTGGAAACTAGAGAAAGATGGAGGGAATGTGGAAATGAGAGAAAGATGGAGGGAATGTGGAAAAGAGAGAAAGATGGAGGGAATGTGGAAACTAGAGAAAGATGGAGGGAATGTGGAAATGAGAGAAAGATGGAGGGAATGTGCAAAGTGAGAGAAAGATGTAAGGATTGTTAAAGAGAGAAAGATGAAGGGAATGTGGAAAAGAGAGAAGGATGGAGAGAATGTGGGAAAGAGAGAAAGATGGAGGGAATGTGGAAATGAGAGAAAGATGGAGGGAATGTGGAAAAGAGAGAAAGATGGAGGGAATGTGGAAATGAGAGAAAGATGGAGGGAATGTGGAAAAGAGAGAAAGATGGAGGGAATGTGGAAAAGAGAGAAAGATGGAGGGAATGTGGAAAAGAGAGAAAGATGGAGGGAATGTGGAAAAGAGAGAAAGATGGAGGGAATGTGGAAAAGAGAGAAAGATGGAGGGAATGTGGAAAAGAGAGAAAGATGGAGGAAATGTGGAAATGAGAGAAAGATGGAGGGAATGTGGAAACTAGAGAAAGATGGAGGGAATGTGGAAATGAGAGAAAGATGGAGGGAATGTGGAAAAGAGAGAAAGATGGAGGGAATGTGGAAATGAGAGGAAGATGGAGGGAATGTGGAAATGAGAGAAAGATGGAGGGAATGTGGAAAAGAGAGAAAGATGGAGGGAATGTGGAAAAGAGAGAAAGATGGAGGGAATGTGGAAAAGAGAGAAAGATGGAGGGAATGTGGAAAAGAGAGAAAGATGGAGGGAATGTGGAAAAGAGAGAAAGATGGAGGGAATGTGGAAAAGAGAGAAAGATGGAGGGAATGTGGAAAAGAGAGTAAGATGGAGGGAATGTGCAAAGTGAGAGAAAGATGGAGGGAATGTGGAAAAGAGAGAAAGATGGAGGAAATGTGGAAATGAGAGAAAGATGGAGGGAATGTGGAAACTAGAGAAAGATGGAGGGAATGTGGAAATGAGAGAAAGATGGAGGGAATGTGGAAAAGAGAGAAAGATGGAGGGAATGTGGAAATGAGAGGAAGATGGAGGGAATGTGGAAATGAGAGAAAGATGGAGGGAATGTGGAAAAGAGAGAAAGATGGAGGGAATGTGGAAAAGAGAGAAAGATGGAGGGAATGTGGAAAAGAGAGAAAGATGGAGGGAATGTGGAAAAGAGAGTAAGATGGAGGGAATGTGGAGAAGAGAGAAAGATGGAGGGAATGTGGAAAAGAGAGTAAGATGGAGGGAATGTGTGAAAGAGAGAAAGATGGAGGGAATGTGGAAAAGAGAGAAAGATGGAGGGAATGTGGAAAAGAGAGTAAGATGGAGGGAATGTGGAGAAGAGAGAAAGATGGAGGGAATGTGGAAAAGAGAGAAAGATGGAGGGAATGTGGAAAAGAGAGAAAGATGGAGGGAATGTGGAAATGAGAGAAAGATGGAGGGAATGTGGAAATGAGAGAAAGATGGAGGGAATGTGGAAAAGAGAGTAAGATGGAGGGAATGTGGAAAAGAGAGAAAGATGGAGGGAATGTGGAAAAGAGAGAAAGATGGAGGAAATGTGGAAATGAGAGAAAGATGGAGGGAATGTGGAAACTAGAGAAAGATGGAGGGAATGTGGAAATGAGAGAAAGATGGAGGGAATGTGGAAAAGAGAGAAAGATGGAGGGAATGTGGAAATGAGAGGAAGATGGAGGGAATGTGCAAAGTGAGAGAAAGATGTAGGGATTGTTAAAGAGAGAAAGATGAATGGAATGTGGAAAAGAGAGAAAGATGGAGGGAATGTGGAAATGAGAGAAAGATGGAGGGAATGTGGAAAAGAGAGAAAGATGGAGGGAATGTGGAAATGAGAGGAAGATGGAGGGAATGTGCAAAGTGAGAGAAAGATGTAGGGATTGTTAAAGAGAGAAAGATGAATGGAATGTGGAAAAGAGAGAAAGATGGAGGGAATGTGGAAATGAGAGAAAGATGGAGGGAATGTGGAAATGAGAGAAAGATGGAGGGAATGTGGAAATGAGAGAAAGATGGAGGGAATGTGCAAAGTGAGAGAAAGATGTAGGGATTGTTAAAGAGAGAAAGATGAAGGGAATGTTAAAGAGAGAAAGATGGAGGGAAGGTGCAAATGAGAGAAAGAATGAAGTATGGTGAAAAGAGCGAAAGTGATTCTGAGCAGAACTGTTGCGACAGCTTAGAGATATCAGGGTCCCTAAACGGTGCATCCCAAAGAGTTTTGGATGTCCGCACAGTTTTCACACCTGAAAGGCCAGCCATGAGCACCATATTGCGGAGTGACACGGCAGCCATGACTTTCCCGCTTTGTGGTGTCAGAGTCTCTCTATCTCTGATTTAAGAATTGGACAGCTTGTGCCGGACACATTAAATCTGCCCTAGAGCGACCTGATAACAAGGGCAAACTTCACCAACGAAGGCAAAGCGTGGTGCCCCCTCGAAGCAGCCCCCGGGGGCATTATGGGTGGCCGCCGGCCAGAAAGGCAGCGAGCCATCAAGGCTCAGCGGGATGGCGTGGGGAAGGAGCCGGGGAAGGGTTAACGGTTTCCTACTTCACAAAGAAAAGTCAAGGCAGTCTTGCGATTGGTGATGTTAATGAAGGTGTCACACATTGTCTCCTGGAAGTTGTGCCTGGCAATCTTCCTTTTTGCGGATGCCTACACCAGTGACATTTCATCTCACATTCAAAGAGCACTACCTTAATGAAATGCATAATTAACATATTCTAATTGTGCTGAGCGCTGTGATGATTTTGACAGAACTCACTTTCCATGTCTAATTTGATGCTAATTTAATCTGTTTCTCTCCCGCCGACATGACCTTTCTTGATTGAGTTTCACGAAGAGAAAATTTTTTGATGGATTGATTTATCAGTAAAAGCGGAAACAACAATGGCTGAGGAGGAGAGCCGGCGTGTCCCCCCTCCCCTCACCGGCACGCAGGGAGCGCCCAGACTTCTGAACCCAGTCCATCCGTAGGTAGACCCCCCCCCCCGGCCCAGCCTGGTGGTCACATCATGAAAGAGCCTCGGCAAGGAGGATTGGAGGTTGTGATGCCGATGTCTGTATGGAATACTGATCCCATTTGTCCCTCTTTGAGAGACAAATCCTCCTTGATCCTCACGTCCCTAGAATTTGCCTCATCTCGCATCTAATAGAGAGACTCGGATAAACAAAAGTGCTGCCAAGTTACATATAGGGCCAGATTATAAGCAGGGTCTGAGGGGCTCGTGCCCAGGGGCCACCACTTGATATAGCCAAAGGACCTCACCGCTAGTATCAGAAATGTAGGAAATTCTTGCAGTAGCAGCATTTACACAAGATATTATTCCAAAAACACAGAGCAATCGATGATAAAACAACACACTTTAGGTCAGCTTTAACTCTTAAAACAATATATAAAAAAGTCCAAGCTTCTGGGGTGGTTCCCCAATCTGAGAGTATCCTCTAAGGCCAAGGATTTTAGTGACCTTCTATCATAGGGATGTTCAAAACACTGTAGCAAATTCCACCACGTGTATATAACAGCAAATTGCTGATGAGAATCTGGTGCCCACCACCTCCTTCAAAATACTCTTACCAGATAATAATAAGCTTTAGTGCCTTATTAAAAATCCTCCATGATTTATTCCTCTCTTACTGGATAGGAGAGCCGGTTAAGTATTCTGGTCCCCGCTTTAACAGGTGGAGGTGTGCTTGAATGCCTTATTAGATCCTCAATATTCCATTCCTCTCTTGTTATTAACAGAGCCGATTTGATATTCTTATCCCACTTTGGCTTTTAAAATTGTCCCAGATTGGAAAACCAAATAGAAAAATCTAGCGTAATATCGTTTTAATCATGTGCACTGATTAAGTTAAAAATGCACTCACATAAAAACAATGTATATCAAGTATTTAGGAGACGCCAGGCAAGATTCTCGCCAAACCCTCAATGTGTCTAGGCCGATTGATGTCTCAAAGGGAGGGAGGGGAAGTGAAGTATCCCTGGAGTGTAGCTTGCCCGCGTACTGATAAGATCCGTCCGCCGCCGTCAACGCGTTTCGTTGGTAACCAACTTTCTCAAGACTTGAGAAAGTTGGTTACCAACGAAACGCGTTGACGGCGGCGGACGGATCTTATCAGTACGCGGGCAAGCTACACTTAAATCGGCTCTGTTAATAACAAGAGAGGAATGGAATATTGAGGATCTAATAAGGCATTCTAATAAGGCCAATTGATGTCTCAAAGGGAGGGAGGGGAAGTGAAGTATCCCTGGAGTGTAGCTTGCCCACGCACTGATAAGATCCGTCCGCCGCCGTCAACGCGTTTCGTTGGTAACCAACTTTCTCAAGACACTAAAGCTTATTATTATCTGGTAAGAGTATTTTGAAGGAGGTGGTGGGCACGAGATTCTCATCAGCAATTTGCTGTTATATACACGTGGTGGAATTTGCTACAGTGTTTTGAACATTCCTGTGATAGAAGGTCACTAAAATCCTTGGCCTTAGAGGATACTCTCAGATTGGGGAACCACCCCAAAAGCTTGGACTTTTTTATATAATGTTTTAAGAGTTAAAGCTGACTTAAAGTGTGTTGTTTTATCATTGATTACTCTGTGTTTTTGGAATAATATGTGCATTTAGGATCCATAGGGGTAAAGGATTAACACAGATTGAGCAATAATAATTCAATAATTTAATAATTTTAAGAAATATCAGCGCGGTTATATTTCATCTTTAAAACAGATTTACACAAGATAAAAACAGCCAATATATTTGGGCACTGGTAAGATGTCCACAGGGCCATAGGGAACGCAGGGAGAATTCCTGGTGGCCCGTACTGCTTTGGGGCCAACTGAGCTGTCACCTCTTCCCGTGAGTCCTCTTCTAACAGCTTCTAAAGTCTTCCCCACCCCCATTGAAACCCCAGCACATATTTTGCCCCTAGCAGTGGCGTAACTGAATTGGACAGGACTATAATGAGCACAAGGAGAATTCCTGGTGGGCCATACTGCTTTTGGGGCCAACTGATCTGCCACCTCACCCAGACTCAGTCCAAACCAGACCAGACTCTGCCAAAATTCCCCGAGTCCTCTTATAACAGCTTCCTGCTTCCAAAGTCTTCCCTACCCCCATTGAAACTCCAGGACACATTTTGCCACCAGCAGTGGCAAAACGAAATGTTGGGCCCTGGTGGGAACATTAAATGGGGCCCTTTCACTGCTCATAGAGTAAACTCAATTGGATGCAGCTAGACAACTAAATACTGAAACAACAAAGATAAATGGTGCGCACAAGTGAGCACAAATATAAGAAATAAGGTCGGGGAGCAACAATGATGGGGTCCCAGTCCGCCCCTGGCTCGTGTTTCATTCACATTTGCTGAAGCTGAATGGAAGGAGCCCGGTTGGCCACATCCCTTTTCCATCACATGCCCGCAGCAGCCAATCAGAAATGCCTGGCGCAGGTATCAGCCTAGGTTACAGGTATAGCAGGGATGTGGCATGGGATTTTAGTTATTATGGTAAAAAAGAATCACCGCCTCTGAAGATGGAGGGGTGGCCCCAATATCTTTAGTGAGGATTTTGCATGAAATACCTTTTCGTCATATATTTTTATTGGCCATCAGTGACGGGTTGAATAGCCACAGTTACAATTACAAAGAATTAGAAGCCTTTTAGAGGAATGGGCTCTGAGAGTGACTTTAAAAAGGTGTTAGTATAAATAGGAAGCCCATGCGGTGATATTGAGATTCAAAGGTAGGGGCCTTATTTATGAAGGGATAGCGTCAGGTAGTGCCTTGTTAATGAGAGGTAGCGACAGGTGAACGCCAGACACGGCACGCAATTACACATTTATCTAGCAGAATCTGTTGAGCGACTGGGATAACACGGGGAGGCCGATTCATTAATAGCGGCAGGTAGCGACAGTTGAGCGACTGTAGCGGCATTTTCAGAGCGCCCGCTAGTAGTCGCTGTGCTTGGCCGTTGTTCGGTAGTTGATAGCGACTCAGTCGGTTCGCCGTAATGTTGAATATTGGGTGAGGAGTCGCTATTTGACAGGTTCCGCGCTGTATGGGAGCGCATGATAGCGACTGGCCCTAGCGACCGGCTCCCACCATATTCATTAAAAAATCACGCTCAAAAAATTCTTGCGCTGTAAAATGCATGTTTAAACCCCAGAGCGCTGGCGGCGATGGGTTAAAAGTAGTTTTTTAACCCCCAAACCACCATATTTTTGGAAACCAAAAAAAACAAGTTTTTTAAATAATTTAGTAATATGAATACAATAATATCAGACCTGTAATATCAATTCTGTACAATTTTTTTTTTTTTACCTTAAAAAAATTATCTAAAATGGCAGAAGTGGTCACAAAATTTTTCACATTTAAAAAAAAAAAAAAAAAAAAATTATAATTAATTATTAATATTTAAAGATTGTTCCATTGAAATGCATTGGAGAGCGCCAGGTAGCGAGAGGTCATACCTGTCGCTGTTCAAGGTCGGACACTGGCGCTGTGGGCTGAGGCTGGAATATTGATGAATGAGTCGCTATATGGCGCTATCTCAGTCGCTAAGCAGGATCGGCTTGATAAATGTGTGATTGTGGTGGGGAGCCGGCGTTCTCGTGGCGGGGCCCGTCATTACCGGCCGCTCACCAGTCGCTACCTGTCGCTATTCCTTCATAAATAAGGGCCCATGTTGCGTCCGATTCATCATTATCCCAGCTTCAGTGAACAGCGCCGGAGTTCAGCCTTGCACAGCGGCAGGTATTACCTCTCGCTACCTGTCGCTCTCCCATACATTTCAATGGACAATACTTTTCTTCTCTTTTAACTGGGTTTTTGTTTTGTTTTTAAATCTCAAAAATGTTGTGACCTCTTATGGCATTGAAAATGCAGTTTTTGCTAAATTTTTTCATGTTTTATATATTTCTGCAGAAATGACATTACAGGTCTGGCATTAAAGTGTTCATGTTACAATGTTATTACAATGTAATTCAAGATGTTTTTGCTTTATTACTAGTGGATTCATGCTGAAAAACAGACTTTAAACACACAGCCTCTGGCGCTCTGGGCATCAGAAAAGCATTTTGCTGCGCCGGAGTTTTGTGATGATGTTTTTTTTACTGAATATGTTGTGAGTCGGTCACACTGACCAGTCGCTAACATGCGCTCCCATACAGCGCTGTACTGGTCAAATAGCGACTCATCACAATGTATTCATCATTGCTGCACAGCAACTGAGTCGCTAAGAACTAGCGACCCACGGCCGAGCACAGTGACTACTTGCGGGCGCTCTGAAATGCCTGCTACAGACGCTCATCTGTCGCTACCTGGCGTTAGTGATGAATCAGCCTGCCCGTGTTATAATAGGAAATAGACTCAGTAATATAGACGCAGTAATATAAATCACATAGAAAACAACAGGTCTCATAGAATATTATGGTCTAGTGGCTACTGGAGGTCACTGATGCCCTTATTCATCAAGCGATAGCGCCAGGTAGTGTCTGACGAGCGCCAGGTAGCGGCAGCTAACGGCGACTACCGACTCAAGTACGCCCGGCGGCGGTCACAATGACGCATTTATCAAGCAAAATGAGGCTAGCGACGGCTAGCGCGGCATTCATCATGAAGCCGCCTGGACCGAACAGCGCCGCTGCAAATTCCCTCACAGCGCCAGGTATGAGCTGTCGCTCCCTGGCGATGTCCAATGCATTTCAATGGAGCAATCTATAATTATTCATAATTAATTGGTATTAATTTTTTTTTTTATTTTTTTAATGTCAAAAAATCGGAGAACACTTCTGCAATGTTAGGATTTATTTTTTAAGTCAAAAAAAAAAAAATATGTGCAGAATTGATCTAACAGGTCTGAGATTAATGTATTCATATTACAAAATGATTCTAAACACATGTATAATGTTACATTCAAAAAATATGGTTGTTTAGGGGTTAAAAACTAGTTAATACAGATCGCCGCCAGCGCTCTGGGGTTTAAACAAGGAATGGACAGCGACAGCACATTCGGAGCGTGATTTGTTGATGAATATGAAGCTAGCCGTTCGCTCTGGCCATTCGTTGCCAGGCGCTCACATACAACGCTGGACCTGTGAAACAGCGACCCCCCAGCCCGTATTCAACATTACCGCACACCGACTGAGTCGCTGTCATCAAGCTAACGCCGGCCAAGCACAGCGAATACTGGCTGGCGCTGAAAAAATCACGCTACAGTCGCTCATCTGTCGCTACCTGGCGCTATTGATGAATCGGCCTCCCCGTTTTGGAGGGAATATAGAAGAACAAGAACAAGTTGGAACCTATTTGAGCCAGTGAACTCTGAGCCTTAAAGCAGACCAAAAGCGCTCTGATCCAGGAGCATCCTGATTTGAGATGCCGCACTGTCTGAAACCCCCACCCCCAGTGGCCCGCTATGCTTACCTGCTTTCTATAGTTTTGACCATATGTCCAGTAAAGCCAAATCATTTTCCATGTTGCAGACACCTCCAGGAATATACACCCTATTGCTAACCTTTGTATCAGCAAACGTTTCCCACCAAGCCTTCTGCTATATCACTTACAAACATATTGAAAAGAATAGGGCCCAGGACAGAGCCCTGTGACACACCACTTGTAACTCGCCTTTGTTCAGGTCTAGCAAGGTATAGTGGACCAATAGCCTCCGGCACTACCTGATTCCCTCTCCCTGGGGCATTCTCATTTGTGACGCCCTTCTGCGTGAAACCCCCCGCTCGCCACTACACCTTTAGGCAGACGTGTGCCCACGCCAGGCATTTGTGAATGGCCATCACGGACACACTTGGTGCTTGGCTCTGCTCGGTCCATAGAGAGGCTAAATGGCTGCACATATGCCATTGGCACGATGGTTAGGTGAGTTTTAGGGCTTACTCAGTGGGGCAACTCGTGTTTGGCTCAGTGAATTAATGTTTGTATAACTATGTTTTTAAAATTTCCATGGAGATAAAAAATCTTTTTTCCCATAATTACCCCCCCCCCTTTAATCACACCCAGTGTCCCACTTTGAGGCCCTAAAAAATGGTCATTTTAAGATAAACCAGTCAAAAGTCCAAATGGCGGCAAGTAGCGTAATCCAGAGGTAGGTAACTGCACATGTGTGAATCCACCCCCAGGCAGGTGTGCTAAATGACACGTCCCCACTGAGTAGGTTCCGGGCCCTTTATAAGATGCTTCCAAAATGGCAACAGATCAATCTAATGTGTCCCTGTTCTTTGTGTCTTTGGACATTGGAAATCTTTGCTCTATGGATTACTTGGTGCCGACCCTTGCCTGTTTCTTCCCTTGCCTGTTTCTCCCCTTGCCTGTTTGCCCCCTTCCTCCTTGACTTTGGGTTACAAACTTTGATCACGTTTTGCCAGTTGCCTGCTCACAACCATTTGGATTTGCTTTCTGTAGTACCCTTGTTTTCTGCCCACCCTGACCTTTGGCTTTAGTTTTTCTCCACTCCTAGACCTTGGATATGCCTGAGCACACCTCTTCTCCTGCCTGCTTCTGTCACCTATGTCTGCCTCCATTGCTACAATGGACCTCTTTTGTATGGGCATCAGAGAGCTTTGCACTGCTCCCTGACACCCCAAGCGTTAGCAAGATTCTGGTAATAATTTCAGGGGTCCCTTCGATGATGGAGGCCCTGAGCAATTGCCTGGTTTGCCACCCCCTAATGCCATTGCCAGCTGTACGTGGCTATGTAAGAGCGGCGCTGTTTTCAGGGCAGACGATGATGTAAGTGCATGCAAGAATCCTTATTACAGGAAATCCCTACAAATACCTGAAACCTAATTGTCTCAAGCATCACTTGCTCATTTCAGGCTTTTTATGGCCATATAAAGTGTAAAGGTGAGTAACTGCACATACTAGGCAGAAGCAAGTAAAAATGTAGGGGGGGAGGGGGAGTACCAACCCTGATTATTGTAGATTTCCTGTAAATGATACCAGCTAATTGCACAGAAGGTGTAGGGTGGGGGGAGCAATTGTTTGCTTTTGTAATGTATTACACCCATCCTGTACACTTAGTTATATATAGATATGAAAAGTTGAAACATTTCCGTAAAGTTCTTTTTAAATAGTTTTGATTTGTCGAAGTGACACGCAATATTTAGTCAGAAGTTTTTGTCTCCGTGGGGACGAGTGAGTATCTATATACCCCAGCATGTGTCAACGCCTACACGACAGTCACATCCTTATTTTATTGTGTGCTATTATTAATATTGCAAGCCTCTCACACTGCGTCGCTGTCTTTCCAGTAAACGCTGGCAACTTTCCCCATCTGTTACCATAATTATGACTCAGTCGGTATCACCGAGGTCTTTGGTCTGAGTTCCTCCATTTCTGGTCAAAAAAAAAAGTAAAGAAAAATATTCAGTTCATTCATTATGCCGCTCAGTAGAAGGCGGCGTCTACTGGAAGCGCGGGCCGCGGGGTTTCGCAACAAAGCGGGCGGACGAAGGATTCCAAAGCACCAGAGAAACACTTTAGAGAGGGCAGAGCGAGTTCAGCAATTAGAGGTTAGATCCTCTTACAAGAACATTTGGCTTCTAGAAAAGGTGTTTTATGGCTTCACGGGCGGAGCGGGGAGGATTTCTTTATTCAGTAATATATGAGGTCGGGAGTGCAGCACTCTGCTAAAGCCCATTAATAGGGCGAATTATGGAAGATCGCTGGGGTGGGGCAATGTTCTAAACGGAGATCAGCAGGAAGAAAAATGAAACATGGATGTTGTCAATGCAAATGTATTTTCTCTTTCTCCATCTTTGTGTTTTATCTCCCCCACCCCTGTTAGCTGAAAAAAAGTACATTTCCCTCTCTAATGGCTAATATCCATGAATCGCTGAACGAGCAAACAAGCGCACAACTTGTATGCGAGAGGACTAATTGCACCCGGATGTGGAAGATTTGTCAGCAAATTATTTGTTAGAGTCATCATTCGCAAAGTTGCAAGTGCTCCACATGAATTAATTCAAAACTGATGAAAAAATAGAAACATAGAGGGTTGGCGGCAGAAGGAGACCATACGGTCCATCTAGTCTGCCCTTATGTGTATACTGTATGTTCTCTGTATCTTATGTGTATACTGTATGTTCTCTTTATCTTATGTGTATACTGTATGTTCTCTTTATCTTATGTGTATACTGTATGTTCTCTTTATCTTATGTGTATACTGTATGTTCTCTGTATCTTGTGTATACTGTATGTTCTCTGTATCTTATGTGTATACTGTATGTTCTCTTTATCTTATGTGTATACTGTATGTTCTCTGTATCTTGTGTATACTGTATGTTCTCTTTATCTTATGTGTATACTGTATGTTCTCTTTATCTTATGTGTATACTGTATGTTCTCTTTATCTTATGTGTATACTGTATGTTCTCTGTATCTTGTGTATACTGTATGTTCTCTGTATCTTATGTGTATACTGTATGTTCTCTTTATCTTATGTGTATACTGTATGTTCTCTGTATCTTGTGTATACTGTATGTTCTCTGTATCTTATGTGTATACTGTATGTTCTCTGTATCTTATGTATATACTGTATGTTCTCTTTATCTTATGTGTATACTGTATGTTCTCTTTATCTTATGTGTATACTGTATGTTCTCTTTATCTTATGTATATACTGTATGTTCTCTTTATCTTATGTGTATACTGTATGTACTCTTTATCTTATGTATATACTGTATGTACTCTTTATCTTATGTATATACTGTATGTTCTCTGTATCTTATGTATATACTGTATGTTCTCTTTATCTTATGTGTATACTGTATGTTCTCTGTATCTTACGTGTATACTGTATGTTCTCTTTATCTTATGTGTATACTGTATGTTCTCTTTATCTTATGTATATACTGTATGTTCTCTTTATCTTATGTGTATACTGTATGTACTCTTTATCTTATGTATATACTGTATGTTCTCTGTATCTTATGTATATACTGTATGTTCTCTTTATCTTATGTGTATACTGTATGTTCTCTTTATCTTATGTGTATACTGTATGTTCTCTTTATCTTATGTATATACTGTATGTTCTCTTTATCTTATGTGTATACTGTATGTACTCTTTATCTTATGTATATACTGTATGTACTCTTTATCTTATGTATATACTGTATGTTCTCTGTATCTTATGTATATACTGTATGTTCTCTTTATCTTATGTATATACTGTATGTTCTCTGTATCTTATGTGTATACTGTATGTTCACTTTATCTTATGTATATACTGTATGTTCTCTGTATCTTATGTGTATACTGTATGTTCACTTTATCTTATGTATATACTGTATGTTCTCTGTATCTTATGTGTATACTGTATGTTCTCTTTATCTTATGTATATACTGTATGTTCTCTGTATCTTATGTATATACTGTATGTTCTCTGTATCTTATGTATATACTGTATGTTCACTTTATCTTATGTATATACTGTATGTTCTCTGTATCTTATGTGTATACTGTATGTTCTCTTTATCTTATGTATATACTGTATGTTCTCTGTATCTTATGTATATACTGTATGTTCTCTGTATCTTATGTATATACTGTATGTTCTCTGTATCTTATGTGTATACTGTATGTTCTCTGTATCTTATGTATATACTGTATGTTCTCTTTATCTTATGTGTATACTGTATGTTCTCTGTATCTTATGTATATACTGTATGTTCTCTGTATCTTATGTATATACTGTATGTTCTCTGTATCTTATGTGTATACTGTATGTTCTCTGTATCTTATGTATATACTGTATGTTCTCTGTATCTTATGTATATACTGTATGTTCTCTTTATCTTATGTGTATACTGTATGTTTTCTTTATCTTAGGATAGATGTGTGCTTATCCCAGGCATGTTTAAATTCACTGACTGTCAAGTTTTCAACTACCTCTGCTGGAAGTTTGTTCCAAGCATCTACTACTCTTTCTGTAAAATAATATTTTCTAACATTGCTCCTGATCTTCCCTCTGACCAGCTTCAGGTTGTGCCCCCTTGTTCTACCATTAAGTTTCTTCTTAAAAACACTTCCCTCCTGAACCTTATTCCCTCCTATCACATATATAAAGGTCTCCATCATGTCCCCTCTCTCCCTTCTTTCCTCCAGACTGTACAAATTAAGTCATTTAAGTCTCTCCTGATAAGTTTTAAATGTAAGTCCTTCCACCATTTTTGTTGCCCACCTTTGCACCCGTTCTATTTAAATAATGTATTTTTGCTGGTCTGCAGAACTGCACACAGTATTCTAGCTGTGGCCTCACCAGGGCTCTATACAGCGGCATCACAACCTCCCTCTTCCTACTGGTGATGCCTCGAGCTATGCAGCCGAGCATCCTGCTTGCTTTTCCCACTGCCTGGCTACACTGTCCATTCATCTTGCAGCGTTCAGTAATCAGTATCCCTAAATCTGGCTAATATTTTTGGTATCCATATCTACCTGTGTCTTTTAGTAGCTTCCCACCCATCCAGACATATACAATAATTTTTATAAAAAAGTAGGGCCTGTATAGGTAGTAACAGTGAAACTAAATAAAACCATAAAGAGGTGAGCACCATTAGTAGTGAAATTGTGATGATGTTACAGTAAATGGCCACAAGAGGGGAGTGTAGGATAACAAATGGATTTATTCCATAACCAGAAGACCATAATACAGACAGAGACAGAAATAAAGTGTCGAGCGTAAGCTCTTGTGATTGAACTGATAATTTAGGCAGGAAGCCAACAGGGTATAAAGGGGACCCCCAGTAGAGGGAGGGCAGACTTGGACTGAGACTCTGAGATAAACTCTTAAGGAGATACTAGTGGTTGCTGACAGAGCAAGAGGCTTTAATGGAGAAATACATGTAGCCTTTAGGAACGTTGGTAGAAGCTTTGTATATGAACCATAATGGATGTAATGCTGGATATGTGGCTTGTGAAGAGACCAATAAAGAAGTGCTACCTCACCACCTGAGTGTCCTAGGTTGTGTAAGCCAAGGAGTGACATTGCCACCGCAGTGAGTGTCACCGCACCCCACTAAGCCCCTCCCTAGATCTAAAGAATCCTTCAGCTCTTCTAACCCCCCATTCCCCGCTGAAATGGGCCTGTAACAAAAATATTAACAAGTGTATTTAATAAATACTAAGAAAGTGTCACAAACTTTCATGATTGCAATATCCAATAATAATAAATACATTGATTCTTTATTTTCTGTATTCTGGTCTATTTCTCGCTGTTCAAGTGTGGCATACGCGTTTCACCTTGTGACTTTCTCAATACCTGTTGTTTTAACTGGACCTTTAGCATCATTTAATGAAGTCCAAACCCTTAAAAAACGATTCCCCAACATTATGTTTTTAGTCCTTTACTTTTTATTCTTTCCCCACTGCGCTGCAACTCTGTTCAGCACTCTAGGATACGGGCACTGCTATCTTGTCTCAGAAGCATCACATACTGAGGAGAGGAGGAGGGAGCAAAAGTAGAGCTGGGGTCAGGAAAAGGACAGCAATCCCAGAATGCAGAGTTGCACAGTCAAAAGACACTTCCTGTTTGCATGCAGCCTGAGACTCCATGTGCCGCCATCTTGGATGTTTAAAGGCCCAGAAAATGCAGTAGATGCAGGTAGGATGATTTTTAATGTGGGCAACCTGTATGTACAGGGTGGGGGAAACATATGAGATATGCTCTTATTCAGAGTGAAGGTCTGGTTTAAGATGTGGTTCTACAAGAAGATCAATACAAGTTACACACATCAGGAAAGTATTAAATATTACATATATTGTTTGTGTTATTTCAGTATTCAAATGCACACCTTCATTCCTATCAAGCAGCCGGAGCTACTGAACACCCAGACCCACCAGGTCTCGGAATCTTAGCGCAGACGGGTGACAGTCCAAAAGACAAGATCGAGATCAAAGTTTAGGCCAGGGTCAAGGGCTTGCAGCAAGTGTTCACAAATCCAAAGCTAAATCAAAACCATAGAAGCAATTCAAAGGAATGTCCAAAAGGGCAGGGTCAAAGTTCAAAGCCAAGGTCAGTAACGAGGAAACCAGAAGAAAGATTAAGAGAGCTGGGGTCACAGAGCTGAAGCAGGAAGGACAGAAGGAGTATCCAGAAAGACAAACCAGTACTTCCTGGATGTCAAATCCCTGCTTTTAAAAGTCTGAAAATGGAAGTAAACATCCGTGAGTGTGGATACGCCAACACTTGCAGGTGGCAGCAGACTCCATATGCTGACTACTACTCCTCGTAGGTAGCCTTCTGCAGTTTCAACCAGACCACTTTCCTTTCCCTTTTTGATAAGCCATTCAAGGGCTTATCCTAGGATAAGATACCATTCTCAAGGTCATTTCCAGCAGACCTTCTGACCATAGGCAAAATGTACCCTTCTCGAGCAAATTTCAAATACACTTCCTCCCCTTGGGGCATCCAGTGTATAGTCCTAGCAAAAGAGGACCTTATTCAAAGCTATTTCTACCAGAACTCATATCCACTGGATAGTCCTTGCAATAGGTTCTCTGCTGAAGGCAGTTTCATCCACTGAATCACACCTGCGAAATGTACCATTCTCAAGGCAATTGCAACCAGACCTTCTCTCGCTAGGCCATCCAGTGGATGGTTCTAGCAAACAGTACATTTCTCACAACCATTTTAACCTGAGCTCATTTTCTTAGACCATCCAGTGGGCCAAAACACCTCAAACCTGTGCGCTTACTAAACCCAACTCTTTTATTACCTACATCTTGTGCCCAGTGTTCCTGTTCTGATAAATCAGCCATAGTACCTTGCCTCGTAAGGTGGCCCCAGTTCAAGCTAAAGGTGTTGAGAAGGAACCAGAGCTGCAATGTATTGCTTGGGCCTTTGATTATATTCCCAAATAGTAGTTGATGAATGTCTGGTGATTCTCAGAGGCCTATGAATTAATGGGATTTTGCTTTTAACCACTGTGTTCCTCTGTAGTGTACATAGCAGGTCAATAAATCTAAATGCACTGGAGTAGGAGTTCCCAAACAGTTGTAGTAGTACTATTTGTGGTATAAGTTTACTCTCTGGTGATACTCAAAGCCACTGGAGGGAGGGAGTGGAGGGACATGAAGCACAGCAAGCTACTGCTCCAACATAATGTGCCAGGTGGCCAAATCAAAAAAATGCAGGAGTGCAGAAATAGAGCATCTAGAGATGACTGCATTCCTGACAGAGGTAATGCAAAAGAAGAAAAGATAGCTCACCCACCAACTAATTCCTGGGCGCACAGGAAAGGGCTTCGACAACCCCTAATTAGGGATGAGCGAACCCCCCAAATTTTGGGTCCAGTAAGTTCGGCTGAACCCGAAAGATGGCATTCACATGAGTGAAGATGCTTCTAGTCCTAGCTTCCAGTGCTGGCACTAGGAGTGTCCTCACTCATGAGAGCCGGTGGCCATCTTTCTGTAGCCCTGGCTGGGGACGAATGCAAAGGAAGTTGCCACTGACAGGAAGAGGATTGCTTCCTACTGCCGCTTAGGTGAAGCAGGTTAATCGGCTGCTCAGCAGCCCAACAACCGGCTTTTCCATGTTTGGGGCGGATGCTGAACTGAACACGGCTGAAGTCCGTGTTCAGGATTGGGAAACCGAACTTGCAGAGTTCAGTGTGAACCCGAACTTTGCAGGTCAGGTTCGCCCATCACTACCCTGCCCTGAGTGCAAGGAAGAAGTGACTCCACAAGTATTCTGCCCACACAGAGAATCAGACAGAGATTTTATGTACACGCATGCTCTGGTGAGAACGTATGCTTATAACCGCTATAAAATGGTGGCCAGTTGATAGCAAAGTCTTATCAGAAACTTTTAGATTTCATTTAATAATTCTTGTGATTCTGCTTTCTGGATTGACTCCCTGTTGTGACCTCAGCTATGCTTATGACTACTCATCCTTCTCATCCAATGAGAAAAATACATTGATAGAAGGAAAAATGAATGTAATATGAACAGAAGGTAAAAAGAAAGAAGATGGAGGGAATGTGGAAAAAAGAAAGGAGAAAAAAATAAAAAAGATAGAATGACAAAGAAAAAGAGAAAGGAAGAGTAAAAAAATGAGACAAGAGAAAGATGGAAAGAATGTGGAAATGAGCGAGTATTGAAAAAAAAAAAGAGAGTGGGTGAAAAAGAGACAGAAAGCAATAGCGTTGAATAGGGCTAGAAGAATTAGGAATGCAGAGAAAGAAGGAAAAAATGAATTGAAGTAAGACTGGGAGACAGAAAGAAAGAAAGAAAAAATAAAGAAAGCAAGAGAGAGAGAACAAAAGAGGGAGAATGAAAAAAAGAGAGGAGAAAAGCGGAAGAGAAAAAGAAAGAATGAGAAAGAGAGTGAAAAAAGTCAGAAAGACAGCATAAGAGAGTGAAAAAGATAAAAACAATGAATGAGAGTGAGTGTTAGAAAGAAAGGGGGGGGGGGGATATTTTGGAAATAAGAGGCCAGATGGTCCAGTTCAGAGCTCCTTACCAAGAGTGATCCCACTCACACCTCCGCTAGATCGTGAGGAACCGCAAAGTAAACCATGCCAGGAAACTCCAATGGCTCCAATGAACTCTGGCTCTAGCACGGTACCGGTAATTTCTGGGCCACCTTTCACCCTAACCATAAGCCATATTAAGAATCAGCAAATCATAAAGCAATTGGTGTGGGGACTTATGAGTTATGAAGAACTCAGATCCGGAACTTTATTTCACAGCAGTGTTTGGACCCATTAGGTACACAAAATCTGAATGAGTCTGTTAACACCAGAACTAGCATTCCGGGTCTATAAAATTGGGATAGTATCAAAAACCACGCTCACACATGTACATGTACAGGTACTCGAAAGGGGGTTGATTAAAGGCAGTGGGTAAGTATTATTTCCATTATCTATTAGTGTGAAAATTGGTATTGCTGTTCCCACTTTGGTCACTAGATGGGAGCATTAGACCATTAAAGGAAAAAAGAATATTATTCAGACTATTCAAATCTGGGTGTAGGATTCCCCTTTAGTGTAAGACAGGTGGCATAAGATACATTTGGGGAACAACAGGAAACTGCTGAGACTAGTTGGTAGGTTTTTGGAGGGAAAACTACAAGCTACAATGTATAGAGCAGAAGTATTTGAGAGAGAGGCCAGAGGGATCAACGGGAAGATCGTCCATAACCAAGCTAAGGGGAAGACTGGAGTAACCTCGCTGTGTGCTGCTGGTGAGGTTACTACAGATACAAGGCCCGGGTGCAGTTGGGAACGAGTAGGAGAATGTGGCTGTCGTGAAGCAGAGTTGTGCTGTGTTGATGATAGAGAGAGAAGACTGAGGTGCCGGGAACCCATGCAGAGCGGAGAAGATCCCGGCAGGAGAGAGAACACAGGGGGGTTCTGGTGTTGGATGTGACAGAGGAGATGTCCCTTAGGAGTAGAGAGGATCCAAAGGAGCCGTGAGGAGGAAGCCGCTGTGCCTGAGACTCCATTAAGGTGTGACTGCCATTGTGTGAGGCCCCTGCCCTGCAGTAACTGTTGTGTGAGGGAGAAGGCCTTGTGTTGGGGAGCGGTACGGGCCTGGGTGCCTGGTGAAGAGAAGTTCCCCTGTGGTTTACTCTCTGGCAGCCCCCTTGGTGATGTCGGGTAATCTTGTTTCCCAGTCAGGGGTACCCTATAGATCAGACCTGGGCAATGTACGGCCCGCGGGCCGTATACGGCCCTTTGCTAGGCTCTTACCGGCCCGGGCTGAGCTGGCCAGTAAGAGACGCAGAGGAAGGGAGAACATGCCAGACCCGACGAGCCGAGTCTGCTGCTTAACTTAGGTGATCTGTGTACATTGAGAGAGGCTTAGGTTAAGCAGCAGCCGATCGGCCGCTTGGCTCGTCGGGTCTGGCGTGTTCTCCCTTCCTCTGAGGAAGCCAGACCCGATGAGCAGATGATAGAGACCTGGGGACTTGGGCAGGGCAGAGTAGTGGCTCCAGAGCATCTCCACTCCCTGGCTGTAGCAGTTGGTAGTGCAGGGGTTAATTGCAGACCCGCAGTGCAGGCTGTCTGGCCGGGAGGTTTGCTGTCTGTCACTTTGAAGGTGAGAGGGAGGGGGGCAGAGGAAGGGGCTGCTAAACAAGCCAGTGTCTCTCAGTGTTTGGAGAGGGGAGATTGTGTTGGACGACAGGACATGACAGGCAGAGCAAGCTGTAGTGATAAGCCGGCTTTGCAGAAGAATGAAGGAAGGAAGACTGCAGCGCAGGGGATGGACTGTGACGTTGGTGCTCAGTAAGTCTGCTCAGAAAGATGATGAAGTTTGCTTGTGTTTTACCTTCTGCTTCCTTCCTGCCTGCTGTCTCTTTCTCACCATGTACCTGTCCACATGCTCTCACCATGCCCCCTTCCTGCTATTCACCATGCTCTCCTCTCACCATGCCCCCTTCCTGCTATTCACCATGCTCTCCTCTCACCATGCCCCCTTCCTGCTGTCCACCATGCTCTCACCATGCCCCCTTCCATGCTGTCCACATGCTCTCACCATGCCCCCTTCCTGCTGTCCACCATGCTCTCACCATGCCCCCTTCCTGCTGTCCACCATGCTCTCACCATGCCCCCTTCCTGCTGTCCACCATGCTCTCACCATGCCCCCTTCCTGCTGTCCACCATGCTCTCACCATGCCCCCTTCCTGCTGTCCACATGCTCTCACCATGCCCCCTTCCTGCTGTCCACCATGCCCCCTTCCTGCTGTCCACCATGCTCTCACCATGCCCCCTTCCTGCTGTCCACCATGCTCTCACCATGCCCCCTTCCTGCTGTCCACCATGCTCTCACCATGCCCCCTTCCTGCTGCCCACCATGCTCTCACCATGCCCCCTTACTGCTGTCCACCATGCTCTCACCATGCCCCCTTCCTGCTGCCCACCATGCTCTCACCATGCCCCCTTCCTGCTGTCCACCATGCCCCCTTCCTGCTGCCCACCATGCTCACACTTTGCCCCTAGCTGATCTGAGCTCTCCTTCCAGACTGCCAGAAGCCAAGGGCTTCTCTGATTGGCTGGGAAATTATCACACCAGAATGTTTGAAGTGGACCAAAACCCTGCTTTATCAGCCCGGGAATCTTATAGATCCCGTCCCCGCGGGGCATCCAAAATCGGGATGCCCCGCTGTGTGAAACCCCCCAGGTCACCCATAAACTCACCTTCTTTCCCAGTTCAACGGCGCATGCACGAGCTGCGGCTGCATGCCCGCTATCCCTCTAGCAGGGCGCGTGCCTGTGTCGGCCATTTGAGAATGGCCAGCGCGGGCGCGCTCCCTGTTAGAGGGAAGCTCGAGATGCAGCCGCCAGCGCACTCGGAGCCGCTGAGCTTAGACGTCGCTTAGACGCCCCATAGCTCAGAGGCCCTCCACAATATTTTTAGTTTCTCATGTGGCCCCATGGAAAAAATAATTGCCCACCCCTGCTATAGATGGTCTCCACTACGCGGGGGTGCTCAGCTCAAAGTGGGGTGGTGGCTGCCCAAATCCCTAGCTATATAAAGATCTACATTTAATTGGGAGATAAAATGCTGCCTAGCCCCTATGCTGAAATGTTCTGATAAGTAAGAGTACCTGTGTCTGAAGGACACAAGCCTATTTAACCCTTTCACTGAAACATTCTGATAGTGTCCTGCCGGGAGGCCACAAGACTATTTAGCCCTTACAATGAAACATCCTTATGAAGCAATTGTGCCTGTGTTGTTACAGGTAGGTTTACTGTGAAATGAAATCAAGGAGTTAAGTGGATATTAGCCGTGTGCTGTGCTGAGATCTGTTCCTCGGAAATGAAAGCTTGCTCCTGTGAATGTGATATAAGCTGTTGTCTTTCTCAGAAATAAATAAAAAGGAACTACAATGGTTAAGTCAATGCTGAGTGGTGTGAGAGTTTATCGCCCGGCCGTGACGTATATATATGTTGGATTGCTAACCGTGACATTGATCCGTGAGATTATAGGAACTGTGCTTTTGACCATGACAAGTTAAATCTGATCTTTATTAACACTGCAGTAAGTGACCCTCTGTGAGCAAGGGGTGGGTCTCCTGCAATTGTTTTTAAGAGTTTTTAAGCTGATGGCTAAAGGGAGGAGACCAAAACTGTCAATAAAGGTCTCAGGGGTGGTCACGTGATGTGTAGAAGGAGTCCCAAGGAACTTGCAGGCAGCCTCATGCCTTCCTGTGGTTGGCCTGCATCACTAATATCTGTCTGACATAAAGTAGCTGACATTTATCTGCTCATTTTGGTTAGAACTACTCACTTGTAACTTGCCCTTCTGACCTGTATTGCATCTATTCATTGTATGTATATCATTTGTCTAGGGTGCTCTTAAAGCTAATAAATATATTACTTAAAGGAGCGCTATCATGAAAAATGGACCACTGATAAGGTGGCATCAAGAAATATTCACCCAGGCCTGTTTTTTTTAATTTAATGGAAGGAAGAGGACATCATGGGTGACAGGCACTAAACCTGTCACCCCTGGATTTTATTCCTACCTTGAGAGAATAAACCACAAGCTTGGGGGGAGTTTTATTCAGTTGGGGTGTATAAGTGACCCCCTCCTCTCATTAGCCAACGTGCTTATATGGATTTTTAAAATTACACAATTGTGTGATAGCGCTCCTTTAATATTTGGCTGCTCTGTTCTCTTGATCCCGAACCTACTTGTTCCTGCTTCTCGGTTCTAGCACAGGGCTGGCTTCTGGCCTGATATAATCCAGTTTATGTACTTAAGCTATATCAAACAGAGCTGGTGGTACTATGGACTGGCAGGGCTCTGCTCACTAGTGGAAGTAAAAGGGTCCCACAGCCGACAGGGTCTTGAGGGCCTGGTGACTGTGATGTCAGTGGAGACCACGAGGTATGGCTTCCTCACACACACCTTTTAGATCACTTCTAATTGGTGGAACCATAGGCATTTCTTGCACTAAACCAGTTTATAGGCTTTTCCCAGTTTGTCTTCCTCTTATTTAGGAACTAAAAAGTTATTGGATAAGGATTTTGATTGTGACAAACCTAACTACTTCACCCCAAGCAGATCATGGGTATGTCAGTCTGAGCCATCAGTGTTCTGCAAATCCATAATTACAGCAATTTCAGAATCTAACAACGCTCCAAGCACAACAAATATGTTCTAAAAGTGTCGTTAAACCACAACCCCGTCAGCATATCTCTGAATGTGTTCATTTAAATAAAAAAAAAATCTGAAATGTAAAAAAAAACCCCACAGAAGGCAGAGCGATTTATAAACAGGTCAAACAACTCAGAGAGGAATAAAGTATGGAAATGAAAAAAAGAATAATCTGGCACAGACAACTACCTCGGGGGAGATCTTCTCGGCATGCTCATCTTTGCGGCAAAACGGCTGCCAGTCATTAGCAGCAGCTACAGCCTGCCATAATTGAACGCCAACGGACCCACCCTCATTTGCATGGGCTCGCGTTTGAGTGACAGCTGTACATGAAATGCCAGACAGAGTTGAAAGCATGTTTTGAGCTGCCACTAATGATCCTTTGGCTTGGGGGGGAAAGCTGCCATATTGTAATTTGGCTATCAGGCATGAAAGGCGTAATTCCGAGTGCCAGGGATGCGATGCTGAATAAATACTTCAATGCCGGTTGCCGGCGGTGACACTTGTGATTTAGTGTACGCCGATGCCCCTCTTGCCGCTGGGGTTGGGGGAGTAGGTATTATATGCAAGTGTTGTGGAGAAAACATTAGTCGGAGGAAAATAGCTGCGGCGTAGGATGTTGGTGGTGGGGGGGGGAGAGAGCGCAGGGCCCAGTCCCAGGAGCCCAAAGAATGTTTACAACTAATGACTGGATAAAAGGATTCTTCTACCTTCTGTAATGACAGGAAAAATAAGATTTGCTTTCTTGAGATGGAAAACAATAGATGTGTTAACTCCATGTTCTCCCTCTTGATTTTCATCGCCGCTTTACGCTGACATGTACGGCTTTACTGGAAAAAGAATGATGTATTGCCAGAGAGGATTTAGAGGTTCCATCGGGAAACAGCTCTGAAAGTGTCTGAAGGAAAAACTGACTGCGTTGCCTAGGAAAGGAGCCCGTTAGTGAGCATAAACAAATGCGAGATCTGAGGATAGTGGACAATGGCAGGGTGAGGTTCAGGGGGACTGCAGTATGACAGCCAACTCTCCTAACTGTCATCAGTACAGATTTTATAACTGTCAAGTCAGTCACTGCAGTATAAAACTTTTTTTGATGACTGATTACAGTGTAGCAGAGAAGTGGAGTATCTCTTGGTGGAGGAATGTGTCTTCTAGAAATCAGGGTGGAGCAGGAGGAGCCCGGTTCGGATGCCACTGCGGGGCGACGACTCTGATACCCAAGGCTTACGGTCACAGCTAGAAAGCCAGGATTCCAGAAGCTATAGCCAAGGTAAAAGAGGGGATGTGGGAGGATAATCACAGCAAGCAAAGCAGAATTTCAAAAGATATAGCCAAGATTAGAGGGAACAATCATGAGGGGGAATACTAGGTTTGCCCCCCACCCTACCAGTATGGCAGAGAAGGTCTGAGTTTAGAATAGAGCAGCAACCCCCTGCATTCTTTAGGAGAGGAACAGAGAAGAGGGGAGATAAAACCTTTTTCCAATATATTGGTGACAGAAGAAAAGCAATGCAGTTACAAAAATTAGAAATAGGGAAAATTATGGCTGTGGTTGACCATCAGAATAGCTACTTTTGTTCGGTATTTTCAGATAGTAGCAGGCATGGCCATAACACAGCATCTAGCTGGGAGGGCACAGCTCCGGAGTTTCTGGAGGCTGATGTCTTAGCCGAGCTGGCACATCTAAAGGTAAGTAAGGCGATGGGTCCAGATGGAATCCACCCCAGAGTTCTAAGAGAACTTAGATTTGTGATTGCAGCCCCTCTGACTGATTTACTTAACCATTCCCTTTCAACTGGTGAGGTTCCAGATGATTGGAGAATGACCAATGTTGTACAAATCCATAAGAAGGGGAGTAGAGAAGAAGCCAGTAATTACAGGCCAGTTAGTTTAACATCTATAGTGGTCAAATTAACGGAAACGCTCTAAAAAAAACAGATAATTTTCCATCTAAAAATTAATGACCTATTGGACCCAAAACAGCACGGCTTTACTGAGGCAGATCATGTCAGACCAATCTTATTGATTTCTTTGACAATGTCACTAAAGTGTTAGATGAAGGTGGTGCTGTGGATATCGCCTATCTGGATTTTAGCAAAGCCTTTGACACTGTACCTGTCAGGGATCGCCGGACACCCTTCTTGCATAAGCCAACAATCCCCAATCTCCACCGCCTCTTGTGCCTATAGTCAAGCCCCCGCTCGCTGGAGACACGGGTTATGCCTCTCCAGACTGGGTTGCCCCCAGGACTTACTGGCGCAAAGATTGTTGGCTTATGGTAAAGACAGGTGAACTGCGGGGTATCCCGAATCAGGAGTACAAGCAAACAGAGTCCGAAACGTCAGTCCAAGGGGCTAGTCAGAGAATGGTCGAGACAGGCCGGGTGCTTACAGAAGCGCGGTATCCAAGGGGTAAGCAGA